>CAUYQV010047893.1:0-38831 GCA_963574575.1 Galagoides demidoff
GTGCCGGCCACATATACCAAAGCTGGCAGGTTCAAACCCGGCCCCAGCCAGATAAAGCAACAATGACAACTGCAACCAAAAAATAGCTGGGCCTCATGGCCAGTGCCTGTAGTTGTAGCTACTTGGGAGGCTGAGGCAAGAGAATCACTTAAGTCCAAGAGTTTGAGATTGCTGTGAGCTGTGATGTCACAGTACTCTATGAGGATAACATAGTTAGACTCTGTTGCAAAAAAAGAAAAAAAAATTAAAAAAAAATTAAAAAGAGAACATTTTATTTATTTTGGGTACTAATTGCTAAGTCATAGAAAAATCTTAATGGAGGTCTATTAAGGCTCGGGCAAGACCCAACTAGGAAAAGCTACCAGACAGGTCTGGACACTGCCTTTAAAAATATATTGAGTGTTCTTATATTTCTTAAATTCTTATTAATATTTACACGGTGAGTGTAAAATATACCTCCATTAGGCACATGGTACTTTGTGCCATAGTAAAATCATATTTATTTTTAAGGCAGAAAAGAGGATTGATAAGGCCATATTGTTTCTCTTTTGAAAATATTGAACCTAAAAAAAAAAAAAAAATCTAAGCTTTCTGCCTTAGAAGTTCCTGGGTGCCCAGAACTTGGTATCATTCCTCTTCCCTACTCCCTTTATCTAATCATCTCGGCATGCTTTCTTAGAGCACCTACTGTAACAACAATCAAAAAGAATAACAAGAACTAATATCAATTGAGTGCTTACTCTATGCCAGGTGTTAGCCAATGATGAATTTGACACATTTAATCCTAATAAAGGGAGAATGTCCCCTTCAGATTTCAGGGATCTTTCTGGTGGGGTGACAGTCATGGGAAGAGCTGGGGAGATAATTCTGGTGTGGCAAAAGGTTCGAAGTGTGGAAGAACATGACCTATCCCACCAAGGCTGGGGATTAGGCAGCGAGCAGGGAATGGTACTACGTCCACAAGAAGAATCTTTAATGAGAGAGGAACAAGACCCAAGGCCTGTCTTTCAGTGGAGATCAGTGACAGAGGGAGCAGGGTGTGCACAGGAGGGCGCGGCTGATGTGGACTTGGCGGAGAATGGTGCGGGCCTGGGTTCAGGGGCTGCTGGGGGTGGGTGTGGATAGAAGATGGACTCCTGGTGCTCTTTGGAGATACAGCATAAAGCAGACAGAAAAAGGGCCATATATATCCCCAGGTTGTGATCTGAGCACCTGGGCAAGGGGTGGTGGTGGTGCCGTATTCCAAGATGAGAAAATCCGGAGGAGTAACTGAAGTGGAAGGTTCTATTCTTGTCTCGCCATTTGCTTTATTTTTGGCAAAATAATAGAAGACAAAACTAGAATCTTTAACTTTTTAAAAAGCAACCTCGTGTAGCGAAAAGAGACCAGGTGCGGGGGTCATCCTGACTGGGACTGCCATTTTCAAGCTGTGTAACTTAAATCACATCACTTCGTCACTTGCCACTTGCTGCTTCAGTTTCCTAATCTCTAAAAGAGAGTTCATCTTGCCTGCCCTGCCCTGCTGCTTACACCAGGTGCATGCAGCTCCTTACACTGTCCCTGGCAGATAGTCGTTCAACATCCTAAACATGGGGGCGGTTCTCTGAAACAACTGGCACAAGATAGAGCTGTTATATGCATGCAATTCTTCCCCGCAGGGTCCTGCACCTCCCTTAGCCTGGGTGACAGGATGTGACATGAAGGTAGTGTTGGCCTGAGAGACCTGTCACTTGCTATCTGAAGTTTCACGTCTAAATGTTTCATTCCCTCCACTGAAGGCCTTTTTAAATACCAATGGCCTTCAGAAAGATAACATAAGGCATTAGAAAAGGTAGTGTAAGGCATATTTGTCAATAATAGAAAGTCATGATGATACAGTGATTAAAAATGTGGATTCTGGAATTCAATACTTGGGTTTGAATCTCATCTTTGCCACTATGAGCTGTGTTACCTTGAGCAAGTACCTAATTTCCAACATTGGTGAAATTTGGACATTAACGATTCCTCCCTCAGAGGGTTTTTATGAGTTTTAATAGGGCTTATTTTTATTAAGGAAAAAAACAACAACAAACAATGCCTGGAGAATAGTAACCACTGTATAAGCATGTGTTAAATAAAATACAAATAATTAGGGTGTTAGAAAACAGAAGACTTTGATGAGGTTAGAGAAGGGCAAGAGTAGGGAAGAGAAAGAGGACAGAGGAACTCCCAGGAAGAGTAGGAACAAGGGGCAGACCAGGGGCAATCATGAGAGGAGCTGAAGACCGATTTTTCTGCTTATCTATTTTGTCTTGTGAAACTCTCAAAAAAAGAACATGCCAGCATGACCCCAGTCCCAAACATGAAACTAAATAGTAACGCTGAGTGCCACTGCCTGGATGAATCAACAGAGAATGATGCCAGGTGAAGAAGGCCAATCCCCCCAAAGGTTACCTAATATTTCTGAAATAAGAAAATAGTAGAAATGGAAAACAGACTAGGGCTTCTTGCTTAAAAGCAGCTTTCAATCCAGGTTGGGCTCAGGTAAGGGAGGCATGCTTGCAAACCTGTGGTTCTGGTGTGCCACCTCCTCCCACAGGCTCCCTCCACCTGCAGTTATGATCAGCATGTCTCCCACCTGCCTGATGTGGTCTGCAGGCGTGGTTTCCTGTGACTTATCAGGTCATGTTCTGCCATATACGCTCCTCAGAAACCTCAAAGGAGGGTTTCGTCTTCTCTGACATTATTTGAAATTGAGTAGGAAGTCCAAGAAGTGTGTGTTTCCGTTCTTGTCATCTTAAAGGAAAATGGTTGGTGGGCATTTTGCATACATGGCAGTCGGCTTGTATTATTCATGGGATTCCCCCATCTGAGCCTAACTAGAGGCAGAGCATCAGTCTTTTAAAAAGAATAGGGGCAAAAGGAAGACTTCTAACGAATCCCAAACTCACCTAGAACTCTAGTAGGATCTAAATAATGCTCCTTAGTTTTTCCACATATGGTGAGCATGTGTAGAAACTGGATCACTTATATATTCCTGGCAGGAGTGTAAAGTGGTACAGCCACCTTGGAAAATAGCGTGGAGTTTCTTAAAAAAAAAAAAAAAAAAGGACGGTGCTTGTGGCTCAAAGGAATAGAGTGCTGGCCCATATGCTGGAGGTGGCGGGTTCAAACCCAGCCCCAGCCAAAAACTGCAAAAAAAAAAAAAAAAGATAAATATCATTAAGAAAAAAAAGACTCGGCACCTGTAGCTCAGTGGTTAGGGCACCAGGCACCAGACACATACACTGGGGCTGGTGGGCTTGAACCCAACTCAGGCCTGCTACTGTAATAAAAAAAAAAAAAAAAGAAAGAAAAAAAGAGAAAAACGAGCCAAGCATTGTGGCAGGTGTCTATAGTCCCAGCTACTTGGGAGACTGAGGCAAGAGAATTGATTAAGGCCAAGAGTTTGAGGTTGCTGTGAGCTGCGATACTCTACTCAGAGTGACATAGTGAGACTTTGTTTCAAAACAAACAAAAAAACATACACCACAACAATTGCACTCTGGTTCATTTATCCCAGAAAAATAAAAACTCATGTTGACAAAAGTCCCTGTCCTTAAATGTCATAGCAGCTTTCCTCATTATAGTCCCAAACTGAAAGCAACCCCAATGTCCTTGAATGGGCTAATGGTTAAACAAACTGTGACACATTCATGCCAGGGAATACTATTTAGCAATGAAGGAGAATGAACTATTGGTGCATACAACAGCCTGAATGATTCTCCAGAGATTTATACTGAGTGAAAAAGACCAGTCCTGAAACGTTACATAATATTTTTGCAATAAGAAAATAGTAGAATTGGAGAATAGGTTAGGGCCTGCCAAAGACAAGGACATGGTGAAGGCAGTAGAGAAATGGCCATGTCTTTGAAAAGATGACATGAGGAATCCTTACGGTGATGGACTGCGCTGTATCTGACTGTACTGATGTGATGTTTGTTGTACCATGGTACCAAGAGCGTTCCTCGGTTTTTGTAAGAAGTACCATAAGGGGAAACTGCGTAATAACAAAAGGAATCTCTGTATCATTTCTTAACACTGAGCACAAATCTATACTTATTTTACTTTTAAAAGTCTAATTTTTAAAAATGGGGGCAGGGGAAAGGCTGTTAACTGATCCCTAAAGTTTAGCAGGACCTAATACCACCTTTCACTTTGCCCACGGTCCCTGCTCTAAAAGTATTTTCAGCCATAGAAAGACCTAACCAAATGAAGAGTCAGGTAAACAGATGCACTCCTTGCCACATGGTTCATCCCCCCATGCATCTGTGGTTCATTCTGTCACTCATTCATTCAACAAACATGTATGGAGCCCCTCGTACGTATCTAGGACTGTCCAGGGTGCTGTGAATAGGAAGAAAGATAACAGACTCTCTGTACCTAAATGGAGCTTACATCATAGTTGGGAAGATGGACAATATATCACACATAACAATATAATTTCAGAAAGTGGAAAATATTAAGGATGAAATAACACAAGGTAATGAAGAGTGTCAAGAGGGAGAGACTCTCTCCAGAGGGGAGTAGGGGAAGCCTTGCCTAGGGGGTGATTTGACTTGAGAACCACATGGTAGGACAGAGCCCCAGACCTGGGGAGAAGAGCATTCCTGTACTCCATTTATAAGGCCACACTCGTTGCATGGAGGACACAACAAAAGGAAGCGAGAATGGCAGTGAGTGTTCACAGGTGGTTTCAGGCAGCATGCCTGAGTTTATGGTTTCCTTGACTCAGGGTGAACCATGGGAACAAGGGAGCTGCTTCCTGAAATGAGAAAGGCTGTGAGACAAGAGGGAATCCATCTAGTTGGGAGGAAGGAGTGCAGAGGTCTGTGTAGTCAAGCTCATTCTGACATGTCTAATAGATACCCCATTGGGCCCCACGCACTATACAGCCTTGTGCTTTTTTTCTCTTTCTCTGCGGGACGGTGCTCCATCAACTCAGGGTCACTCTTCTACTCTCAGACTTGGATAAAACATCACGTGAGGCGGCTTCTGGCCTGGCACCAGGGTCAGATTACACACATAGGAAGTAAGGGTTTAGCTCCTCCCCCAGACAGAGGGAAATGGGAGCTAAGAAGGAGCCAGACAGACACAGTCTTCATTTCCCCCTTGATATCGCCCCATAGCTCTTCCAGAGAAGTCCCACATGCTGCGTGAACATCACTTCTGGATGACCTGCTGACTCTCTGGGCAGCTCCCTGTGAAGCGGCAGCCGGGATGGTGATACCACTCAGCACATTATGTCAACTGTCCCAGTTCTCCTACACCTGATACCTCGCACTTGTACCTCCCAATTAAACTGTTAGTACCTCCATGCCTCAGGCCCTGTTTTATAGAGAACTCAATTAAGACAACATCCAAATGAAGATGGCAAGGAAGAAGTTGAAATTCTAGAACTCGAAAGAAGTCGGGATTGGAACTATTAACTTGAGACAGATCAAGAGCTCTGTTTAAAACCAGGGCACTGATGAGTTACTGAAAGAGCCCGTGATGATAGAAATGGGGATCAAGGCCAAACCTGGGGTCCTCTTACATCTAATGTCCAGGTATCAGGTGGATCCAGCAGAGGGAAGTTGGGCAAGAATATTCAATGAGGTAGGAGAAAATTGAATGGGGTATGGTGACAGAGGCAAAGGAAAAGGACAGTGTTCAGAGAGATGGGGATGATCAAGTGTGTCATGTGAGCTGAGAGAGCAAGAGAGAGAGGAGGTCACGGGGCCCAGCAGCGCGGCAGGCATGGGTGGTCTCCATGAGTGCAGTTTCAGGAGGAAGTAAGACTGGGGTAGGTCAGAGAGAGAAAGAGAGATGAGGAAGTGGAAATAGCTAATATCGTAGACAAGTCTTTGAAGAATTTAGGTGGAAACAGGGAGGAAGTAGTTTGGCTAGTGGGGGACCAGTCTGTGCTCGGTGCTGTTCCCTGGGGGGGGGGTGTGTGATAGAGAGAGAGAGAGAGAGAGAGAGGGGGGCACACTGGCTGGGAGCCAGGAGCCCAGAGCTCTCTGCTATTAACAAGCTGAGGAGTCCTCAGGAAAATCAGTTCTCTCTCTGCACATTCATCATCTCATCTGTCAAAGTAAATGTCTCCTAGCTCCCTTCAAACTCAGAAAAGCTCTTTGTTGTTGTTGTTGTTGTTGTTGTTGGCTGGGGCTGGGACCAGGTTTGAACTCCAGTATATGGGGCCAGTACCCTACTCCTTTGAGCCACAGTCACTGCCCAGAAAAGCTCTGTTTTGTGAAAACATTGAAGCTATCAGAAGGAAAAAATGAGTGGGGAAGTCAGGGGAGAGGATGGTGTGCATCCTCAGGGGGTAGAAAACCTACTTGGTAGGGTGGTAGTGAGGATGAAATAAGTTTGTGCATCAACCACTCCATGCCTGACCTAGCAGTCAGAACGCAACATGCTTTATTTATAAAACAGGACAATGGAGGGAAGGTCAGCAGCCAAAACTTACAGGGTGTTGGAGTGCACAGATCTGCTGCACACAAAGTGCCCTTTGGTAACAAGGAAGGAAGGACACGAAGAGCTGGGGATGGACTAGGCAGTGCCCAGCGTGGCAGTGAGGGATACACCACAGGCCACTTGTAGAACGAAGTGGGGGTGTGGCTTTGTGACATGGAGCCAGAGCTGGTGACCCAGAAGACGTGAGGGCACACCAGAATGGGAAGACCTTTCACTTTTAAGGATGCTTTCTATTCTATATGAGAAAGTAAGAAAGCAACACAAAGAGCCAGGGATTGCTAAGACCATCTCACAGAAGAGCAAAGTTAGAGGACTGACTTGCAGATATCAAGATGTACGTAAAGCTATGGTAATTCAGGCTGCGCGGCATTGGCCCAACTGAAAACTGGAGGAACAGAAAGCTCAAACAGACTCCTGCACATCTAAGCACTTAATGTACGAAAAAGTTAGCACGTCAGAGCAGTGAGGAAAGGACAATCTTATCAATAAATGATTCTGGGTGAATGGATATCTGAATGGAAAAACTGAAATAAAACTCACCCCCTACTTCACACCATGGCAAAGAAAATTTACTAACGAGAGATACACATGCTATGTGGTCTGTAGATTTAAACATGAATGCTTCTAGAAGACAACGTAGGAGAGTAGCTTCTTGATCTTGGGGTAGGTAAATACTATGAAATAGGACACACGAAGCACTAATCGTAAAGAAGAATTGTCATAAAAATTGACAAAAACCCTGTGGTTCATTGAAAGTGAGACGATCAAGAAAAGGAAGTTAGAGAATAAGAAAAGATAATCACAGTCCATGTAAAAGAATCATACTCAGGATATATAAAGATCTCATACAAAGGAAAAGACAGATAGCCCAAATTGAAAATATACGAGCAAAAGATCTGAACAGCAACCTGATAAAAATAGAATGGTCAGTGAACACGTGAAAAGACGCTCAGTCTCACTAGTCGTCAGGAAGATAGAGATGAGAGTCACATTGTGTATCACAAAACACCCACGAGAGTGACAGTAAGTAAAGTGGCAGAGAACTCCACATGCTGGTGAGGCTGTGGAGTGACTGGGACTCTCAGACATTACTGCTGAAAATGTAAGATACGGTAACCATTTACATGTTGTCTGTATAAAATCTATCAAATCCACTCATGGGTATATATCTGGCACAAATGAGAGTTAATACTCATTCAAGATATGCACAAAATTATTCATTGCAGCATTATTCATAATAGCCCCATATAGAAACAACCCAAATGTCCATCAAGAATAGAACAGATAAACTGTTATCATCACACAATGAAAGACTCTACAACGTGAAAACAAATGAACCTTTGCGGCACTCAGCTCTGGTGAATCTCACAAGTAGAGTGTTGGAATTGATACCAGTTACAAAAGAATATCACCTGACTTCATGTATGTGAAGTTTAAAACCCAGCAAAGCTAATCTCTGGTGTTGTAAGTCCTAATAGTGGTTCCTTTAAAAGGAAAACTATGGCAGTGGTGGGAAGGAACGTAGGGAGGGCTCTGGGTGCTGGTGAGGTTCTATTTCTCGACCTGGGTGGTGTCCATGTGGGTGCGTTTACTTTGCAGTAGTTGATCAGTAATTCCCTTAAGGTTTGTGCACTTTTCTGGATGTATACTTTTAAAAAACAAAGAAGAAAGGATTTATCTGAAATACATAAAATAGGAAGGGGTAGTTCTTATTTAAACAAAGGACAAAATGTTTCTCCCTCCCTACATCTGACACCTCGCCCTCATCCAAATTCTCCATTGCAAATGAACTTGCTGTTCTCGTAAAATGAGTCAGTCAAAATGGAAAAAAATGTAATGGATTTCAACAGATTTCTCTCTAATTTCTTAAAAATGTTTCTGTATATTATGATGTTTTGATCATATTAAGAAAAACTTTTCTGGGGCGGCACCCCATAGCTCAGCCACATACACCGAGGCTGGCAGGTTTGAACCTGGCCTGGGCCAGCTAAAACGACAATGACAACAGCAACAAAAAAATAGCCAGGTGTTGTGGTGGGTGTCTGGTAGTCCCAGCTACCCAGGAAGCTGAGGCAAGAGAATTGCTTGAGCCCAAGAGTCTGAGGTTGCTGTGAGCTGTGACACCACAGCACTCTACCCAGGGTGACAGCTTGAGACTCTGTCTCAAAAAAAAAAACCAGAACTTTTCTGGCTGGGGAGAAAGTGTCCCTCCTAGAGCTAGGCAATTCTTGGAGATAGCAAAGGGCCCCATCTGTAGAAAGCCTTTGGTATGCAAACTAACAATCCCAAGCCAGACTTCCTCTGCTTGACCTGTGCCCCCTTCAAGGTGACATCCCTTTGCTTTAATCATCCCAGGGCCAGATATCTGGAACTAGGCGCCTCCCCTGTGGTTTAGAAAGGGCTCTGGCTGAGCATTCTTCCCGCCAGGCCTCCTGTCTCTGGACCTTTATTTTCCTGAGTTTCTACTGTGTCTCCTCTTTTCGCCTTACTGGACTGAGCATCACACAAGAGAAGAAGAACACACACAAATGAACAAGGACACGTCACGGAGAATTCTCACACGGAGGCTGCAACAGGCACGAGGGGCGAGATTTTGCTGTTGTGTGAAAGATGGTGTGGGAAGGTGTCACCCAAGGCTGAGAGACCTGAAGGGAAAGAAGGAGCGACGACATGAGTATTGGGGGGCTGAGGGAACCTGAAGTGAGGTGAGAATGTGCATCCATGTCTGAGGGACAGCAGGAAGCCAGTGTGGCACGCACAGGCGAGAGCAGGGGGACATGAAGTAAGACAGGGAGGGCCAGGGCAGATCACCAGAGCCTCCCAGGCCCTCATAAGGGCTTCGGCTTCTCTGAGGAAGATGGGAGGCGTGGGAGGGTTTCCAATGGAAAGAGTGACATGGTCTGACTTAGGTTCGAAGAGTCACTGAAGCTGCTGTGTGAGAATAAACAGAAGCCATGTCGAGGCAGAAGCAAGAAGACAAGCTGGGAAGTCACTGAGGTGACACAGGGGAGAGAGGATGGTGCTTGGAACCGGGGTACGCACGCTGAGAACTGGCTGTGTCTCAGGGCAGAGTCAGACAAGACTCGCTGGAGGTGGGTTCTCAGCCCACAAGGAGAGCCAAGGTTCTGGCCTGAGCAAATGGAAGAATGGAGTTTGTCAACAAGGGATGTGGGTAGAATAGGGGTGGGTGGAAGGTTCTGGAATGCTGTCTGCACATGTTCAGTTGGAGATGTCGGTTAAGATATCCAAATGGGGGTGACAAGGAGGAGGCAGCTAGAGATAACAAGACTGGAATTCAAAAAGAGAAGTTGAGACCGAAGCTACGAAGTGGGTGTTGGCGTTTCAAGCCTCGCAACTGGATGAGATCACCTTGGGAGCGGATACAGACCGATGGAGAAGTCATCCAGTGGACGGCCCTGGGAGGCCAGCCCTGCCCTCTGTCCTGCTTCCACTGCAGAGGGGATAGCCTCCTCGTGGAAGAACTGGCCCCACTTAGCTGTGTGCCAGGTGCCTGATTTGTTACAGGCATGGGGATAAATGAGGCAATGTCCTGTCCTGGAAATGGGACCTCAGTGGAGACCGACCATGCTGTGAGGGACATGAGCAAACACCCTCAGCGAGGATCCCCTGCTCTCCCTGTCCTCATCTCAGTTGGGATTTGAATTAGCCACCCGGAGAGTGCGTTTCTCCAAGCCTCTCCAAGCACCCATGTCCTGTTCTTGCTAGTGCAGCCCTGGGCTTAGCCTCTGGGTGAGCAGGGCATCCTTTCCCTGCTGAGCTGGAGACCGTGGACTGGGGCAAGGTAGCCTCTGTGGCAGCAGCAGCCAGGATAGGAGCTGCCCTACACATTTTACCCATTAGATGAAAAACCTCTCATAACCTTTTCCATTCTTCTTATAATGAGTCATCACATGAGCTGGGCCCCTGGTAGAAAGTTAATACAAACCATATAGGATTTCACGGTTTGAGCAAAGAGGAGAAATGGCAGGCTAGGGCCTGGATGGTGATGATCAGATTCTATTTCCACCGTTGATCTGTATTCCTAAAACCAGATTGCAAGGGGCAGTGAGGAAGAGCGTGGGGAGAGAAGCTCTTGAAATACCTCCCAGTTAGTTGCCTCCCTTCTTCAGCTTTTCTGTCACCACTTGGACTCCCTGGGACTTGCCTGGAAAAATGCCAGCCACGTAAAGCACCCTCAAAAGAGGAGAGAAGGTGGCAAGATAATAGCCACAGAGATGGTGTGTGTTGCCATCAGCTTCCTAATGCTCCAGCTGACTGTCCAAACTCCGCACCACTTCCCCACCATAGGCAGTTGTCATTCTTAGAAAGGATTCTTCATAGCCACTCCCTCCCATCTCAGCTTCATCATTTTCTCCTTCTCTCCTTCCCTTTGTGGAAAAGGAGCCATGAACAGACACATCTATTCTGTGGTTTTTGCAGCCTCAGTTGGCTGGAACCTGGCTGATGCCCTCCCATTCTTCCCTCCACTCACGCTCGCTAGAGATAATCTACTTTTTGCTTTTCTACCAAGAAGGAAAAGAGGTCCAAGGATCCCACATCTGAGAGCTGGGGGGTTTATGCATCCAGTGTCCATCTGTTTCAGGATGGGGTTCCTTTGAAGCAATCTCTGGGAGCTGGGCATACTTCAATATAAAATGAGGGGTTTGAGATCCCCAGAGAGTTGGAAAGGCAATACTCCCTTTCTCTTACCTTCAACAGTCGAGGCAGATGTCTGTCTCCTAAAATGTCGGTTTCAGGCAGCTGCCTGCTTCCTCAGTTTTGGAGGTGCTCCTGGCCAAAGAATGATCAGATACCCCATGTAAGGCAAGTGTGAAGCAAAGTTTACTGAGGAAGAGAAAGATAGGCTTATAGAGTAAAGAAGGTTTGCAGAGGAAAATACATTCATCATAGACAGTGAATGGGCCTCCACCGTCAAGATAAAAGGGCAAATGGGGCGTGGGTTGTGGCCAGTGGTTCTGTGCTATGCTGCCTGGGTCAGCCCACCTCATGGTTCAGAGGTCACCTTGGCACCAGAGTCTTACTGCCTATACAGATCTCCCATGAGCCTCTCTGAGAGCCCACTGGGAGAAATGGAGCACAAAGTAAATTTAAGCTAATAGCATGATAATTAGCTTCTTCTAGGTCACCTCCAAGTCTGTATTGTATCTGTTGTTAGGACCATGGGCTAGAGAGCCCCTACCTCCTTTTGCAGTTGGCTTGCTAAGTTCTGATTGGTAGACTGGTAAGGTGCGCCCTCCTCCCCAAGTATGAGCAATCACTCCAGACAGGAGGTCACATGGGGCATGGTGGCCCCTCCTTTGTTCTTTCTCCCTGGGAACACAGGATTTCTAGCTATCTACTTAATGCAACGAAGGTCCTAGTACACAAACGTGAATTATAATTCATTCTCTGCTTTTCATAGCCGGAAAGATAGCAACTGATTTATTTGGCTGTGGCCAAACTCCACATGCACACAGTGAGGGAAATTAGTGGGAGCAGTGCCTTTTAGGCCTCCCCAATGTTCCCTACTGGGCATCAGGGATCCCTCCTCAGCAGGACACGCAGAGGCAAGCTTGAAAAATAATCTTCTGTGCTTGAAAAAATTTTGTGAAGACACTGATCACCCTAGGCCTCTGCTCTGCCCTAACAATCTGCCTCATAATTTACCCATCCAAGATTTTCATTCATTCTTTTATTCATTCAACACCTTTTGATTGACTGTGGTCCAGGTGTGGTGCTGTGTGCTTCAGATAGGACGGTGAGCAAGACAGATGAGTCTTACAGTGAAGGTAGTCGGAGAGGGAGAGAAATAAACAAATCCATCAAATCATTACACATTTTACTAAGTGCTATGAGATATTTGCGGGCTGCTGGCCCAGAGGGTGAGGTTTGATGAAGTGTAGGCTAAACATAGAAATAAAAGCAAGTTGCTTTTTTTTTTTTTTTAAACTTGCTGCTACATGTAACTTAGGAAATGTTTTTTGGACAGTCACAGTTGGATTTTAAAATGGAATTGTTGGCCCTGAGCTAGGATGTCCATATCCATGATCTCATGGAGGCAGGTCACATCTCCTAAAATGCCTTTCAAATGAGGCAACTTTGCCTCCACAGGGAAGTAAATCAAAGAGGCCACCCAGTTGCCCTGGCAACAGGCGGTACTGGTTGTCTACCCAACAGCTGGTCTCTCCTTGCCCTGACCCCTTTCTCTAGTCTTGTGTAATGCCTGGTGAGGTCTTTGTGACATTGTCCCCGAAAGAACCGCCTGAAGCTCACGACTGGCACTTGTTTGGAGAAAAGTGGATCATGTCATCTCCTTGAGAGAGGTGATGTTAGGAAGGTCCAAAGGGAGCAATGTGGGCTGCAGTCTGACCTTCTTAAGTTGCTTTCCCAGACTAAGAGAAGGGAATCGGTACCATAGCCCAACAATTTCTCAGCTCCTCTTCACTAGAAACAAACCACGAATCCTCTTCTGTGGCAACCCAGATAAATGGCTTTTCCTTCTCGTTGGTAACTTACAGTCAAGGTTTTGCCTGGTGACAAGAAGATGAGTAATCACATTTTACAGAGGCCCATAGACCCTTGTTGCCTCCCCTCTGGTCCACCATCTGACTTCACGTGGTCAGGGTCATAAGCATGACAAAGGACTCATTAGAGGCTTCATCTGAACCTGACTTGATTATACACGTTATTGTTATATATCCAGTACATGTAAAAATATATATATAAGAATTGTCCAGAAAGTATCCAGCCATGCAGGTCTCTGTTTTATATCACATGGCTAGATACAGACAGCCCTCAAGGCGGGATACTTTCTAGGCAACCCTCATGTATATGTTTTTACATGTATATGTATTATATATAGTTTTTCCTCATGTTCCAGGGCTGTGCCAATCTGGCTTTATTTTATTTATTTAATTGACATTTCATTGTCAATACCACTGTGGCTTAATTTTAGATCAACAGAGCCACCAAGCTTGTTCTTGGGTAGACCAGGATTAAGAAAGACAAACCGAAGCTTTCCTCGGTCAGAGTAGAAAGACGATCTCTGCACGTACCTTTTGCTTTGCCCTAGGCCTGGTCCTCAGAACAGTCCCATCAGCTCCGAGCACACCTCTGCTCCTACTTGCCAGCGGAACCAGTCCAGCAGCATCCTCTGATGTTTGAGTGATTTGATCGGGTCTTTCACCTGGTTCTATAGACTCTGTCTCCAGCCCTCCCCCAAGGCCTGTGTTAGCACCTTGTTTTAGCTCTCAGTGAGAGCTGTATGTCCCCACCTGACCCAGCTCTACACGAATCCCCCCAGCATGGGACTTGCTGACCTGCTCCAGGTCCCTCCCTTTCCTCTAAGTCACCGCTGGAAATGTGAACTCATAGGGTGGTGCTTCCCCTGTCAAAGCACATCAGGCTAAGCATAAGAAGAATGGCACATTGCTAGGTCATGTTTGTGCCGTTAGACCTTACACCAGTTTCCAGTCTGTCCCCCATTCCTCCCCTCTCGACAGTCCCCACACCACCGTTGCTGCCACACTCGTCCTGCCTCCCTGTCAACTAACCTGGTCTTCAACCTGCTCTGCACTTCCCACCTGGACTAACACCTTCTTTCCCAGCTAGTACCAAATGGGCTTGTTATCTGCTGAGCATCCTTCTTTCCTTCTCTCTCTCCCTCTTTCTCTCCCTTACCCGTTCACAGGGTGTAGCCCACCTCCAGCCATAAGAGTGGGAGTGAGACCAGTCATAAAATTCAAAGTTGAGCTTATCTGGCTTCGAAGTGTAATCAGTACACAGTTGTGCCTCTGGGTGTGAAAACTGGGTAGAAGAAGTTAGAGCGGGGTCGCGCTTATAAGGTCTGTAGTTGGAAAAAATGAGCGAGGAGTCTACTAAGCACCGTAAGTAATACGTTTATTTGGGGACGCCAGAGGGGCTGGTGTCACACTGTGGGACAACTTTGTGTCTTAGTAGAGATATCTTCCTATTTTTCCTGATCATCTACAATAGAATGAATCTCATCTGGAATCTACTGTTGAAGTACAGTACTACTTCGAGGGATGAGCCCATGTCTGAACAACGGGTGTCTTATAAGGAATCTTTTTGGGGGGTGATTATGCAGTTAAGTAAAGAGGAGTGGAGGACACGTTCCAATTCATTCGCTAAAGCTAGTGCTACCCTGACCAAAACCAGGCAAAGAGTAAAAAAAGAAGCTACGGATCATGTATATAAGTGCAAAATCACTTAACAAAATACTAGCAAATAAAATTCAGCAGTATGTAAAGAGAATTAGTCCATACCACATGGGGTTTATTCCAGGGATGCATATCTGTTTCAATATTTGGAAATCAACCATGTAATCTACAGCTTTAATAAGCAAAAGAGAAAAAACCCAGGCGAAATACATTGGCTCATGCTTGTAATTCTAGTACTTTGGGAGGCCGAGGTGGGCAGATTGCCTGAGCTCGGGAGTTTGAGACCAGCCATCTCTAAAAATAGCTGGGTGTTGTGGCAGGTGCTTGTAATCCCAGCTACTTGGGAGGCTGAGGGAAGAGGATCATTTGAGCCCAAGAGTTTGAGGTTGCTGTGAGCTATGACACCAGGGCACTCTATCAAGGGCGACAAAAGAAAAAATCCCACATGATTATATCAAAATCATTCTGATAAATCATTTCATAAAATTTAACACCCATTAATGATTTTAAAAACCTCATAGAAAAATAGGAATAGAGGAAAACTCCTTTGACTTACAAAAACATTTTGTACAGCTTGCAATATACTTAATGGTGAAAGACTGCTTTGCCTGTAACATTGAAAACAAGGCAAGGACGTCCACCTTTATTCAACACCACCCTTAGTCGACATAGTGCTGCAAATCTAGCCAATGCATGAAGGCAAGGAAAGAAAAAAGACATATATTGAAACAGAAGAAATAAAATGTTTCTTATTTGTTGGTGACATAAATGTCTGTGCAGAAAATGCCATGGAATCTGCAGAAACTTCCTAGAACTAATAGGTTAGTTTAATAAGGGTGCAGAATACAGAATAAATATAGAAAGGAAAATTTTATCTCTGTATTCTAGTAATGAATATGTGACTACCAAAATCAAAAATATAATATCCTTTACAATTATTAAAAAAAAATTAAGTACTTAGGTATACATCTAACAAAATACTTGTAGGACGTATATGCTGAAAACTACAAAAGCCTAATGACAGAAATCAAAGAAGAGTTAAATCAATGAACAGACATGTTTACAGGTTGGAAAACTCAACATAGGAAAGCTGTCGATTTTTCCCAAACTGACACACACAATTCCTATCAATCTCAGCAAGATATATTGTAAGTATAGACAAAAGCATTCTAAATTTTATATGTAAAGGCAAACAAACTAAAAATAAACCACTTTTTAAAAGAAAAATAAGTGCCAAGAATCATCTTGTTCCTTTTCAAAACTCACTATACTGCTTGTACTTGACAACTACAGCGTTCAAGACTGTGTATTCGTGTCTCTTGCCCAGTTTTTAATGCAGTTGTTTGCTCTTTTCTTGTTGATACACTTGAGTTCACTGTAGATTCTGCTAACTGGCCCTTTGTCGGATTCATAGGATACAAATACCTTCTCCTGCCTGAGGGCTGTCTTTTTGCTTTGCAGATTGTGTCCTTAACTGTGCAATTTTTTTTAACTTAATCAGATCCCATTTATTTATTTATTTTTTCCTGCTGTAATTGCCAGTGGAGTTGTCTTCCTAAATTCTTTTCCTAGGCTGATAAGATCAAGAATTTTTTCCACACTCTCTTCTAGGGGGTTCATAGTTTTGTGTCTTAGATTTAGATCTTTTATCCATGGTGAGCTAATTTTTGTAAGTGGTGAGAGGCGCAGTTCCAATTTCATTCTCTTACCTGTGGCTAAGCAGTTCTCCCAGCACCATTTATTAAATATAGGTTCTTCTCCCCAGTGAATGCTTTTGTTTGCTGTGTCAGAGATTAGATGGCTATCTGAGGCTAGTTTCATCTCTGGATTTGCTATTCTTTTCCAGAGATCCACAACTATATTTTAATGCCAATATCATGCTATTTTGATCACTATAGACTTATAGAATAATGTGAAGTCTAATAAGGTGATGCTTCCTGATTTATTCTTATTTCATAGAATTGTGCTGGCCAGTCAGGGTTTTTTCCTAGTTCCATATAAAACATAGAAATATTTTTTCAATATCTTCAAAGACATTGGTATTTCAATGGGGATTGCATTAAATCTATAGATTGCTTTGCGTAGTATGGACATTTTAACAATGTTGATTCTTCCAAGTCATGAACATATTTACTTCCATCTGTTAACATCCTTTTCTCATGAGGACAGAAGAATGGCTGATAAACACATGAAAAAATGCCTATCCTCCCTAATTATCCGTGAAATGATAATCAAAACCACTATGAGATAACCCAATAAGAATCGTCCGCATCATAAGGTCCCAAAGCAAGAGTTGCTGGCATGGATTTGAAGGGAAGGGAACACTTGTACACTGTTGGTGGGATTGTACACTAGCCATGCACTAAGGAAAGAAGTACGGAGATTCCTCAAAGAACCCAAAGTAGACCTACCATTAGACCCTCCAATGCCACTGCAAAGCATTTATCCAAATGAAAAAAAGGTATTTTACCACAGGGACATTTGTACTCATAGCAACATAGTTCACAGTCGCAAAGATATGGAAACAAACTAAGTGCCTGTGAACACGTGAATGGATCAACACACACACCATGAAATACAATCCAGCCATAAAAAGACGGAGATTCTGCATCTTTTGTAACAACCTGGATGGACTTGGAGAATATTCTTTTACGTATCACAAGTTTGGGGGAAAAAAGCATGATGTGTGCTCAATACTAAGATGAAACTAGTAGATTAACAACTATGTGCTCACTTTAGAAACAAACTCAATTAAATTCAAGAAGTGGGGAGTGAAGAGGGGGTTCAGTAGCTTCCCACCCAATGGGTACAATGCCTGGATAGATGGTACATTCCCTGAATAGAGGGCACAGCTACAATTCCGACTTTAACCTTTCTTGTGTAAATTACATAACCTATATACCCTCATATGAATAGGAAATCAATTAAAAAAGACCATGTGACATCAGTGGAGACACAGACATGTGGATCAGAGAAACAAAACCCAGAGCTCATACACAGACCTACACCAATGTGTCAAGTCATTTTTAACAAAGCTCCCAAAGCAAGCTGATGAAGAAAGTATAGTCTTTTTAAAAAGCAGGAGCAATTGGGCATTCAAAAGTGAAAAATAAAAAGTAAACCTCAACTTAAGTCTCATGGCTTATCCAAAAATTAATTAAAAATGGATTATAGGTTAAATGGTAAAATGTACTAAACCTATAAAACTTCAAGAAAAATTCAAGAGGAAATCTTCAAGATCTAAAACTGAGCAAATAATTCTTAGACATGATACCTGAAAGGACTGTCAAAGAAAAAAAAAACTACAATTTAGACTTCATCAAAAATGAAAAGCTTGTTAAGCCCTGAAAGCCTTAAGAGGATGAAAAGATAAGCTACAAGAATGTAAGACAATATTCAGAAATTATATATTTATGAAAGCATTTGGGTCCAGAATATATAAAGAATTCTCAAAGCTCAAAATAGGAAAGCAAAGAACCCAATTTAAAAAAAAGTTTATATTTGAGCTGATATTTCACCAAAAAAAAAAAAAAATCAGATGTCAAATAAGCACACAAAAATGTTCTCCACATAATTAGTCATTAGGGCAATACAAATTAAATAATGACACAGCACTGTATGCATAATGAATGGCTAAAATTTAAAAAGACCGGCAGTATCAGGTGTTACAGAGGACATATAATCTGGATGTCTCACACATGGCTGGTGAGAGTGTAAACTAGTACAAACACTTTGGAAAACAGGTCAACTGTGTTTATAAAAGTTAAATGTATGCTTACCCAACATAAGACCCGATTATTCTATTCTTAGGTATTTGCCTAAGAAAATATGACCCAGTCATTCTATTCCTAGGAATTTCCCTAAGATAAACAAAAGCGTAGAGTCCTATGAAGTCCTATTAATGAATGTTCATATAGCAGCTTTATTTTTAATAGTGCCAAACTGAGAAGAACCCAAATGTAAATCCCCAAATAAATGGATAAACAAACTGTTGTTAAACAGACATCAGATAAATTGGACTATTACTCATCCATAAAAGAGAGTGAATTTATTGATGCACATTTTAATATGAAGAAATATGAAAATAATTTTGCTGAAAAAAAAAAGCCAGACCAAAAAAGAATACATAGTGTATGAATCCATTTATATGAAATTCTAGAAAATGCAAACTAATTTATAGTGACAGAGAGCATGGATCAGTGGTTGTGTGGGGATGGGAGTGGAGGATGGATGGGAAAGGGTGAGAGGGAGGGAGTACTGAGTGGCAGGAGGAAACTTCTGGGGGGTATGGATAGGGTGACCAGATTTTAACATCGGTAAGGCAGGACAACATGGCCCAGGGGCAGGGCAGGGTCTGACAACAATGCAAACTTTGATAAGCTATTCTCGATAATCACTTCTCAGCAATTATTTGTTATTATTACAGTTTAACATTATAAAATTAACAAAAATAATATAAAACTCATATTCTGGCGAAATAGCCATATGGCAGCTGAAAACCGTACATTCCCTTCTTGTTCTCCTGCCCGTTCATGCATTCTTTCCAAAAATCGGGACTTTTTAAAAACGCTGCAGGACATGGGACAAATTGTTGAAAAGTGGGACTGTCCCGCCAAAAGCAGGACGTCTGGTCACCCTAGGTATGGATATGTTCCTTATCTTGAAGGTAGTGATGGTTTCACAGGTTTAAACATATGTCAAAATTTATCAGATCGAATGCTTTAAATATGTGCAGTCTCTTGCATGACAATTATCTCAAATATGCCTATTAAAAAGCTTACTAATAAAATTTTGATCATCCATCACAATTATTACACGACCATTTGCCTCAATTCATATGTGCTCAGCCCCTGTCTAATGTAAGTAGCTACAATCAAACCAGAAAAATGGAAATAAGGCAAAGATCTGATCATTTTAGATTCTTTTCAAAGTCATCACAATTATTATAGTTGACAGGTTTGAAGGAATTCAGACAATCCAAAAAATGTTCTTAGGAAAGAAAGTATAGAGTTTCAATGTAGAGAGAAAATGGCTATTGAAAATCTGTCACAATAAAAGAGAATAAATAGAAAATGCATTTTTTAATATGAGGGAATGAAGTCTGCAAAATGTAAAAAAAAAAAAAAACAAACCTCTCTCTATTTAAAATAGGATCTGGCTTACCAAACCTTCAATTGCACTTAACTTTTGGGAAAAATATTTATCCCATAAAAAGATGTGTGTGACAAAGTGGTCAAACTGACCCAGAGCAGGAGCCAGGGTCAACCAACATTTATTTTGAAACATTTATTTGTGTGGATCTGTTTTCAAAATGGATTTCTTTTTCTAATTTAAAATTTTATTTTTGAAATTCATTCATTAGGTTTCCAAGCCCTACCCTTGCAAATAAGGGGATGTATTCATACACTTATTTAGGTGCTTATGAAATCTGCTTTGCATTTTCACCCTGTAACAAGGCTGTTCTGAAAATTATTTTTAATGACAGCATCTATGCTGAACCACTTTGTGGGTATCTCTGAAGCCATGTACCAGCTGCCTTTGGTTCTTCAAGGCCTTTTTTCCATCTTCTAAGAGAGAAGGGTTTTCTCTAAATCTGTAGCTATTATAATGCAAATCATTCCTAGCACTGGTGGTCTTGCTGACATAGTATGCCAAAGACATCCCATCAGCACTGACAGGCAGATGAAGATGCCTCTGGAGGTCCAAAGAGGAGACAGAATCCATCCAAAGTAGCAGCCAACTAAGTCTCAAACTAAGGTAATGTTTGTGGACAGAATGGGAGTGGATCTTAGCTACAGTGCAGAAACAAAAGCAGGGGTTGCCTTATTAACCCTCAAGCCATGCTGGGACCTCAGAGGACCGTAGAGTGGAAGAGAAGAAAGCTGAGAACTTCCAAGCCTAACAAGGTGCCAAGACTGTAAAACAGGATCAGCCTCTCATAGGTGCATAGAGAAGCCATTAGCATCATGTCAGATAAAAAAAAAATGTGGCTCCTATGAGCCAATAGGCCAGCATCTGTCATCTAAGTGGAACCTTTTTTGACAGGAAGGACACGATCACAGAATGTTCTAGAAAGGAGTTAGCAAATTATTGCCCAGTTTATGACCTGCTGTGGCTTTATTTTTGTAAATAAAGCTTTACTGGAACACCTATCTGTTTACACACTACAATGGCAGAATTGAGTTGTTGTGACAAACATTACAGGGTTTGCAAAACCAAAAATACACTGTATCTGGCCCCTTGCAGGAAAGGCTTGGCAACCTCTGTTCTCGAAGACGGTGAGGCTTAGCATCAGCATTGTGGTTCCAGGTGATATGTTTGGCTTGGAGACACACCCTAGGCCTGGGCTGAGGGGAATCACTGAAAAGAGGGAAATGGCAAGCATGTCAAGACCACAACCAAATAGTCTAAAGTTCAGGTATAGGCAGAAACCATGGCAAAAGGTCAGTCCTATTGACAGAACAAACATGGCAAGGATTAAAGCAAGAAAGAGGCTCATTAGGCTTGTGGGATTCAAACCGTTCATTATAGAAAATACCAAGGAAAGGACAAGTCCATTCTCAGTCATCTGCTGGAGGGTTCAAGCCAATGGTCAGATTGAAGTACTCAGTACTGAGTGGAACCAGGAGGGCAGAGGCTGCCCCAGGAGGAAAGAACTATCTCAAGTCCAAATAACCTGGATCTTTCTACTAGAAAATATGTGTAAGAGATGGTGTTATCCTGTTTCTTAATCAATATGGTAGCCTGCCACATTCCTCAACAAAAGGGATGAGACTGAAAGTAAAATATCTCCCAGGAAGGTTCATGAGATACAGCAAATAAATTATAGAATGCCTAGTTACATTTGGATTTCAGATAAAGAAGAAAAATTTAATATAAGCATGCCTGAAATAGTGCATTGACTATTATTATACTAAAATTATTTATTATTTGGGAGTCAAATTCCACTGAGTTAACTGCATTTTGTCTGGTAGCCCTACTCCCAGGAAACTGTGTACCTTCCGGATACATTATGACTAACCAAAGTCTTAACTGCTGGGGAAGCAAGAAGTTGCTAGACCTCTGGTCATTTCTGCTTCTCCCAACTTCACATACTTCCCTTCTCAGGACCTTGTATGGCCTCTCTACCATTTTCACTCAAGGGCTGTCCAGGACAGAGGACCCATTGGATCTCTGGCTAAGTCCAAGAATGATAACGTGGCTTTAACTGCCTTTGATTAAACCAGAGAAAGACTAGAAACCGAGAAAGAAGAAGTCGAGCTTCTTACCGGTGACTCACAGGAAGGAAACCTGGTGAACAGACAGTTGAGTGATTAGCTTCTGACTCACTGGAGGTTTCTTTGCTAGAGATTTTACACCGTTAGTTAGCTATCAACAAACCACTGACATTTCCCCGGCAGCACACAGAATGCTGTCTTGGTTAAAAACTTGGGTGTAGATTAACTGCTGAGCACTTGCTGGTTTCAAACATTAAATTCAAAAGGACGTTTTGGGGTTTTACAGAGAGCCTCTTAGACAACAGCAGGAGGTTCTGTGTTCGTGGCTGTCAAGCGTAACATCAGCCCCATATTCTGTGAAGACGTTCTTGGGAAAGATTTAAAAGCAGTCAAATCTCTGTAACTTGCTCTGTGCTGTGGTCACGGTAGATAAACCTCACCTGTAGCAAAGAGGATGTGGGCTAAGATTATGTTCAGTGATGACTTAAAAGCTTGAGTAATGGGTAGAAAATGTAGAAAGTATTGAACGAATATGATTTCCATTGTTGCTCCCTATCAATCCTTCTCCCATGACCTTCACGAGCAACCACACTGGCAGAATTAGAAGCATCATTCGGCTCTCTGAGGAAGAACTGGCCATCCTGCTGTAGGGAGTGGGCAGCTTACAGCCTCCAGCTGTTAGCCGTTTAGCATCTCCTTAATTTTTAGGCTGAGGCCATTCTCTTTCCCAGCACCCCCAAACAGTGACTGAGCACAGAGAGGGCCCTGGGGCCTGGTCATTTATTTTCAACATGAGGCTTCTCAAATGAGTAATCTTCATTCTGGAATTCCCCCATTAAGTTGGGCAAAACCTCAGGTCTGCACTGTGGTCTGAGGCTCTCTCTGTCCAGTCTAGTTGCCTCTCCCATTTTCTCTTCACAAGTGTTGTTTCCCAGTGCAATGGGACTGAATGCTTGTGTTCCTCCCAAATTCATGTGCCGAAATCCTGCTCCCCAAGGTGGTGGTATTAGGAGGTGGGGCCTTTGGGAGGTGATGAGGTCATGAGGGTAGAACCCTAAGGAATGGGGTCACCGCCTTTATAAAAATTTCTCTGTTTCTACCGTACACCTAGAGGATACATCTGCAGCCCAGCCTTGCTGGCACCCTGGTCTCAGCTTCCAGCTTCGAGAACCGGGAGAAATGAACTTCTGTTTTTTAGCCTAGCCAGTCTATTTTTGGTTTTTTCCATATAAAAGCAAAAATAAGCCCCTTACATTCCCAATTCCGCCTAATTCTGTTTCCTTGAAGGCACCTTTGACATAACCATTATGGCCTTGGGGAAGTAGGCAGGGCAGGTGCCATCCTAGCAGGAGAAAAGATACTTTACCAGGAAAGCTCTGACCACAAAGGAAGGGAGAAAAAAGGCAAGTTCACTCCTTCTTGCCCAAGGAGAGTGTGAATAAGAGCGATGATGGCAAGGGAAGACTTTGGAAGATCAGGGTCTTTCTTCCCTCTTCCTCAGGGCCAAGCATCCCATTTCCAGTTTCTCTCTCCTGATCATGTAGGAGAAAGTTTTGGTGGTACCCATGTCTTCAGCCTCTCTTCAAGACTTTCCAATTCCCTTTTTTTGACAGTGGGAGGAGACTTTGGACTCAAATTCAGTTGCACCCACCACCCTAATCTGTTCTCCATGCAGTGGTCAAAATGATCCTTAAAGAGAAGTCAAATCATGTCATGTCACTAAAGACCCTCCAATGGCTTCTGATATACCCCAGGGCAAAAGCCCTCAGGGGCTCTCAAGGCCGTGTCTGCCTGATCTGACGCTGAGGACTCCAGACTCACCTCCTCTCTGACTCATTATTCCAGCCACAGCACCCTCCTGATAGGTCCTGGAATGTTCTCTCCCCAGACACTAGTAACGGCTCATATCCTCTCTGTCAAGGCTTGACCCAGGCGCTGCCTTCTCAGTGAGGACTCCCCATCTTGGGTTGCAACCCACTACACTCCCTACCCTCCTGCTCTGCTCTGTGTGTGCATGTGTCTGTGTATAATAGGGCACAGCAGAATTCATTTATTTGTACTTTGGTTGTCATTTTTAAATGCATAATTTCTATTATCTGCTTTTCTCGCTAGAATGCAGGCAGGCTCTTGGAGGTCAGGAACTTCTGCCCATTTTGTTCACAGCTGTATGCACAACGCCTAAAGGAGGGCCTGGTCTGTAGTGGATATTTACACCACGTCTGCCAAGTGACATCCCAAAGTGGAGGTGGGGGTGTTAAGGAATGACCCCACTGGTTTCTTTATTGTATATTTGTTTGGGCTGGACACTAATAAAACCGTGGTGGGGTCAGGCCCTGACCCCTGATTGGTATGCAACAATGGGGGGGGTAGGGAGGGGAAGGGGAGTTCCAGGCTTCCCCCACTTGTCATTGTTAACATTACACCTGCTCTTGCTCAAGGCTCCCTTTTAACTTAGCTCTTCCTTTTCCTGGTAAAGCAAACACAAAGAAACAAAAACAAAACCTGCAAGATGCTATAGTCCTCCCATTTCTCCACTTCATGGAAATTTATATAGGTATATGTGTATGCATACACCCCTTCCAGATGTGCCATCTCAGGGGTGGGGTGTCAAAGAAAGAGACGGGGGAATTCTTGCCCTGGCTCGCTCTGTGTGTGTGTGTAGACACAATACACAGTGCCAAAAAACATATACACTTTTTTTTCTTTTTTTTGCAGTTTTTGTCAGGGGCCAGGTTTGAACCTGCCACCGCTGGTGTATGGGGAGGGCACTCTACTCCTTGAGCCACAGACGCTGCCCAAAATGTATACACATTTTAAGAAAGGAAAAAACTGTATTAAACTTATGATATTCAAGTCATGTTTGACTTCAGAGATTACAAGAGATACCATATACAGGACAATGTTATCGTAGAGTATTACCATTTTAATACTTTTTTTCCCTTTTTTAAAATGTGTATAATTTTTTTGGCACCCTCTGCGTGTGTGTGTATGTGTGTGTTATAATTTTTCTTTCAGATGTGCTATCTGGGGCGTGGAGCGTCAGGGGAAGAGGATGGGGAATTCTCACCCCAGCCGGGCTCTCCCTCGCCCGCTCTGGCTGCACACACGCGTCCCCAGGGTCCTGCACCGTTGAGCCCCGCAGATCTGAGCACTGGGCTGGGCAGCATCGGCGGGCTCCCTTCCTCAGCGACTGCCTAGTGGATGAGGCATGTGTGCCGGCTCGACTGCCTCTTCTAAGGGCCCGAACACATCACCAGCACCTCTAGAGTGCTGATGGGCAGCGGGTGTGATGGAAGACAAGGGGGTGTGTTGGGGGTGGGGTGGGGGTGGGGCGCCTTGCCCTAGACTGAATCTGTTTGCACTATTTCCCATGCCCGTGAAGCACAGCGCCGTGTGGGGTTACCAAGCAGATGGGAAAGAACATTCTAGTTAGACCTTTGCAGAGCCGTGGTGGCAGCAGTCAGCCAGCGAGGGCCACTCCCTCGTCCTTGGCTCCGCCTCTCCTCCTATGCCCCAAAAGAAGCTGCTCTAGGGTTGCATTTGAACTCAGCCCTCCGTGTGTCTTTAAGGAGGTCCTCGCTACTGGGCGTGCTTCTCGGCCTGGAGAATGTATTTATAAGAAAACACCTGGGGGTTTTCAAGGGTCAGAAGGGACAGGCAGCTGGATGTAAGGCTGTGAGGTCAGGTGGGGTCTCTGCTGTCCCGGAGCTGATGACAAATTGGGAGGGAAGTGCCAGGCCTGGGTTTCTCCTCTGAGCTCGCCTGCCTTTGGGGGAACAAAGTGCGTGGCGATGGGACATGGGCTCCGAGATCTGAGAAGCGGCAACCCTGCCTGACGGAGCTCTGAAGCCGGGCTGCCCGGTCTCCACACGCCCAAGCCACGAGACGACCACGATTTGACAGCCCTGGGGAGTATGTAGTAATTACATAATGATACTCCTCAACGCGCCTGGCGCTTTCATCTTCTCAGTGCCTGCGCTGTCTGTTCTCACCCTGCTCCCCTCGCGAGTCGGTTCTCATTCTCGCCCCACGGGAAGGAGGCTTTCTCTCCCCCATTTTACAGATGACAAGAGGGAGGTTCAGGGAGGTACCAAACAAAGTAGCCGAAAAGTATTTCAAATCCAGGCCTCGTGACCTCACGAGTGGGGTGTTTCCCAGTTTCTCGTGATAGATGAGTTCCTCAAACATGAGCCACTGGAGTCTGAGGACTGAAACCACAAGGCTCACTGATGGGCCAGCAAACTGCAACTCTAAGAAAGAGCGAAGCCGAGGAGAAGAGGAACCGCAGTGCGCTGGAGGCCCTCGGCCTGTCTCACGCATGCCAAATATTTACATGTGTTCCCCACTCGGTCTCCATAGCAACTGGCAGCGATGCAAAGACACTTCATCGGCATTTGTCAGAGGATGAGAAGAGAGGCCTTGGAGATCCTCTTTCTCCCAGTGGGCAGGGCTATTTCCATCCACTGGCTTCACAACTTCTCCCAGCAGCCATTTGGCATGAAAATTTCAAACAGCAGGGAGCCAGTGAATCCACCAGATAGGTATTTGAGCTGCACAGAATGGCCTCATCTCCTGCCGCCGCTTCCAGGCAATTATTCACAGAGTCAGGAAAGGATTTAGTTATTAAGAAGCCTCCATAGTAAGGGGCTGAGAGGTTGTGGTTTCCAGCTTTTAACCACAACATTTAAGGCGTGTCTCCATTTTTTCTTATGATTTCCAAGTGTACATCATTACCTAATTCTCCCTGAAGGATCTAAATTGCCTTATGATGCATGTATATCAGCCGTTGAGAGCTGGGTTCTGAGCCAGCACACAATATCTTTCTCAGAAACCTCCCTCTTCAACCCCTTTCCCACGTTGTCCCTTGAAGTTACTCTTCTCCCAGAGACTCTCTAAGCCTGCATGGGGTTTCTGGGGGCAGAAATGGAGTCTGGGTGGCTGCCATTAAAACTATTTTCCAACTCAACATATGTGCAGCAGAATATTTTATCTTTCAGCATCTCGGTTTGCGACTTATGTGATTTATGAGGTTTATGTTGTTAGTGCATTTTGTGTCAAGCACTGTACAAAGAAAGGGCTTTGAAGTAAACAAGAATAAAAGCATTCCTAGACCTCCTCATCCCCCCAAAGATCTTACAGTTTACTTTTAGCTAAGCTCTCATATGGCATCAAATCAAACATTGCACACACAACATGTGACCAACATGCAGATGGAAGCCAGTAGGAGAAACTGAGCCCTTGTGCACAGTCCCAAGCAGAGCTGGAGTCTTGGGCAGTCATCAGTGCAGGGATCCATTCTGCTTTATTTGTGTTTTATTAATGAAATCTCATGGGACAGGGAGCTCATTCATGGTCCTGCCTCCTCCTTGGCGTCCCAGGCCCCAGCCTTCCTCTGCTCCTCCCCTCTGTTCCATACTGGGGCTACTAGGTCAGGTTGGCAGGCAGGGAGGCAACATTCTCCCTGCAGGGACTTGGGAGTGGGTGTATGGAGATCTCTGTTGGGCACATATGCCACCGCATCTTGGGGAAGAGTATGACCGTGCTGTCCCTGCCCTGGGATGGCAGTGTCATGGTATATTTGGTAGGTGGCTGGATGTGACCCTCTCTTCCACTCTCATTTGTGGAAACGGTAGTCCCTTTGGGAGGAGGGGTATCATCGTAGTTTGAGAAAACAGGTTGTGGAAAGGAGAGACTCAGTTATTGGTCTTAGCTGGACATTTTCATTTTGTACTTGGGTCCCACAATTATGTAGCCAGCCCTGTCCTGGACCAAGGGTATACTCCAGTGGCTCTTTTTTTTTTTTTTTTTTTTCAATCTAAGCAGGTCTTAAACAACTATCCTGAATGAAGCCTGTGATTTCCCATCAGTTCAATTAAAAAAAAAATGTAGGCAGAGCCCGTAGCTCAGTGGGTAGGACACTGGCCACATACACCAAGACTGTCAGGTTCAAACCCAGCCTGGGCCACCTTAAATCAGCAATAACACCATGGAATATTACACAGCCATTAAGAAGGATGGAGACTTTACGTCCTTCACGTTCACATGGATGGAACTGGAGAATGTTCTTCTGAGCAAAGTATCAAAAAAATGGAGGAAAAAGTATCCAATGTACACACCCCTATTATGAAACTAATTTATACCTTTTATACACTATTCTTTCTAACAACCTTGGTTTTCCTCCTGTACCGTCGGTGTCCCTGTTCCAGGATGTTGTACTTACTTTCTTTTTGCCACGAAGTGAAGATGGTGAAGTAATATGCATCTTTACATGTTTATTCAAAAATGGTTTAGTACCAAACTCATACGTGATAAATTCTAGGTAGAGCTGTGTCAGGTGATACCTCTGACCTTCTGGAGCTTCTAGTCCAGTGAAGACGGAATAAAGAGTAAACAAATAAATCTAAAATGTTCAAATGTTCCCACACTGACAGTGACATATTGTCTGAAAAGAAGTTTTGCACTATGTGCTAGTATTTTTATTTTAGGTAGAGAAAGACTCTCTCCAATACTGAGGGGAAGTAGAGGGTAGTAGAGCAGGAATTTATTATCCTCGAAAGACAAAGGGTTTCAAAACCAGTGTTCCAATTCTAGGTCAGCATTTTTCCCTACGAGACCACATGGTTGCTCCGGATTGGCTTCCTGCTCTAGACTAGTTACGACACCTGTCTTTACATAGTGACAAACAGTGACACCTCTACACTCCTCTGTGAAAACAGCTATGAAGTATGTTCATTGCATGTTCTAAATATACAACCCTCAGAGATCAAACCCATCCAAGAGGGAAATTTATGTTTGGAAAGGCAATTCTACGTAGGAGGAAACCTGTTATTTTGGGAAACAGTGAAACCAGAATGAACAAATGGAAGTCAATGTGAATGTGAATTCATCTTTTTCCAATCAGGTGTGGTTTGGGTGGATATAGTCTCTCATTATTCTGCCCTCAAAGCTCATCATCATAGACTTGCCTTGTAAACCTTGATTATAGACCGTCAGCCAGCTAAGAGTGTGGACTCTCATGTAAACATTTTAAAAATATGGCTTTCTGAGAAAGTATGCTACACATAACAGATCAAATTTATTTGTTAAAATGAATGGTATTTGGTGAAGAGTATTTGCTCATACTCTTTGGAAGTCCTCAAATCAAGTTTTTTACTCACTACTATATTTTATTAAAATGAAAAAAATGTAAAATAAAACCCTTCTCATTTTTAGACTCCAATTTTCTTCATGGATGATTTTTATATATGTTGGTATAAGATTCATCTGTTTGTGATTCTGGCTCGTGGTTTCCATGTTAAATTAAGCAAAGGGCTGCCCCGCGATGCACATCTGAGTTGCAGGTGAGGGATTTCAGGGCTTAAATAAGTGTAAGGGGATTTGCCCAGGAGGGTTGTTTGAAGTCTATGCACTTTCTTTCAGATAGGAAATATGATTTAATGGCACCTAATTATGAATGTAGATTTTTGAAAAGCCACATTCAGGAAGAATTTAGATAACTCTTTCAATTGAAATAAATTTCCGAGAATCTAGTTCAGTGAGAAACAAGTACTCATTTTCAACCATCCTTTCACATTGCTTACTCTGATAGTATCATCTTCGGCATTATGAATGATACCAGTCCTATTCTGCACCCCCTAACTCCCGTAGGGACTTAATACACTAACGTATTAAAGAGAATGGTGGACATACCTGTGTTTAATGGGTGAGGAATTCCTAAGACAGGAAATGCTCAGAATATCTATAAGTAATATAAAAACTAGCCATTTATATTAATAGTTATCATGGAGGTAAGAATGATAATGGTGTTGATAAGTAGAATCCACTCTCTCTAAAGTGTATATTAAAGATAAAATCACTGTGTGGATGCTACAATATATTGAATTGATATAACCAAAGTGGGAGCTTCAAAAAGAAGAATGTTGTAAGAGCTGCCAGAGGATTTAAATAATAACAAGTAAGGGAAATCATCCTTTATAATTTACAGCAAGTTCATTAGTGAACTTGACAAGAAAGCTGCTGTGGAGGGTGGAAGCAGAAGGCAGGAGCCCAAGGTGTATGTTTATTAAAACGTAAAGTGTGACTTTGTTTCCCTGCTGTTACTGGAATCATCACTATTCCAGCTCCAACCCACCGCCTACTTCTAGAACAGCTGCCTACATTCAACCTCAGACATTTTTTATAACTTTCACAGTAGCCTAATAACTTGGGTTAATAACTTCTTTTTATTAACACAATCATAGCGTTGTGATTCCCTTTTGGAATATAGAGTAGCCCCAGTCAGCATCTCTCAACCCCATAACCAACAACCTGTATTTTATATATTCTCGGAGATTCCAGCAATGTCTGGCCTGTTACTCTTTGGTACCTCCACACACGGCAGAGACTCACTCAGGACTCTCTCTGTATGTTTTACTGAATATGGACCTTTTGTGAGTTTGCACCATCAGATTTAGAAGCTCAAGAACTTTACCTAAAGTTGGCTCTTTGGGGTGCTTTTAAAGGGTGAATAAGAACGTTGAACAGTAAACAAAGACAATTTCTACGAAGCAGGAGTTAAGGTATAACTAGAAGGATATGAGAATAGCATGAGTCTCTTTCAACATTAATAAGACTTGAAGACACTGAAGGTGTTTTTGACATATTAGAATCTTGACTGCATTTTCAATATCAGAAAAATTATAAGTAATAACAATAAATTGAAATGACCTTGACATTTAGCTTTTCTCTTATCTGTAAAACAAGAGATTTGCATAAAATAGTCTTTACTGCTCCTTTTATGTTTTTATTCTTTTCTTTTTTTAAATACATACCTCATTTCATTTACTTAATTATTGTGTTAAGACATTCATACTCTATACTTAATAGATCCCACATGTACCATAAGTCAGCTTTTATGCAGAACAGATAATGAACATAATCATGACAATTTACTCTATAAGATTTAACCATGATAACGTTTACATTTTTTGCCAATATAAATGAGAATGTTCCATTAACACATATAGATTATATTCAACTAAGTCGTTTTTTTTTCCCTTCTGATTTCTCTTGAGATAAAAATGAGGGCAAGAATGAAGTACAGCTCTCTGTGCTTGTTAGCTCATTACTTTTTTTGTTTGTTTGTTTCAATTTCATGGGGGATTATTATTGGGTCTTTTAAACAGATACGATATTTTTAGGTTGATGGTATTTGTTGGCGCAAAATTCTTAAATGTTTTTGTAACATGTTTTTAGCTTCAAGAGTTTGAAGACTTCAAATAGACACATTTTGATAAAACTTTGTAAATGCCTCGAGTAGAAAGGTCAGTTAATGACCTGAAAATGTGTTATAATGATATTCAAAGTAGAATCACTTCTGAAAGTGCAACTTGATGTAAAAGATTCTTGTCTCGTAAATTTATTTTACTTAATTGAAACTAGAGAGAACAATTAAATAAATGTGGTTTTTGTTAAACTTATAAAATTAAGAGTGCAATTGTGTTCTGTTTGTTACACATCTTTTAACGAACATAATTTTTTCCTGAAATGTAATGTGGTAGTTTGCAGGTTACTAAGGATAAATTCTGCCTGAGAAGAACACACACATACACACACACACACACACACACGTACTCCCACCTGCCCCTCTGTGGGAACACATGTCTACTGTATTCCTGATTTATTTAGTTAAGAATATAGAACTTAACAGAGCAAAAGTAATTGCAACTGCTTACATGATTTTTATTCCTCATTTGACATAATTTCTGCAGATAACTTTGTTTATAGAAGATGCATTTTTTTCCTGTAACACAGGCCTTTTATAATCAGCCTTACAATGTATTCAGCAATAACAAACACTATCTATGTGCCTCCATTTGAAAATTTTTATAAAAACCATTCTAGGCTGATTCTTATATGTTCTCAGCATCAGGTGAGATATTTCCTCACTCAGGGAACGTTAGATGATGAAGTGAACTGTTCAATTTGTGTATTTGCCTGTCTCTCCTGAAGGACACATGGTTAAAAGAGCAGATGCTACACTATTACACAGAAATACCGATTTAGGATACTACCAGGACACCTGATACACTGCAGAGGCCAACCTTTGTATAGATTGGTTTTTAGTGTCTGTGTTACTATTGTTATGTATTATATATGTCATAATGTTGGAGGCTTCTACTTGGTAGAAAAGATTTACATCTTTGATAAAAATATCACATCAACTAACATCTTGCTAATGATCAATTCAATTGGCTTCAGCATTTAAATATTTTTTCCATTTAAAGTGTTTTTTGTGTTTTCTTATATTTCGATTGTCTTAATATTTAATGTTGCTTTTTCAAATCACACGAGCTTTCTCCAGGCATTCAGCATACACTGTTGTATGAGACTAAAGAATTGATTAACAGCGTATCATTTTCCAGGAGTTAGACAAAGTAGAGTTTCTTTTAAAATAAAACACTTAAATTGGGGCTTTTTAATATATCCAATCTGAAGTAATTACTATAAACTGGAATGGGAAATTAATACTAATGTTTATTATTGCTTCTTTGGTAACATGAACATAAATATGAATTGATTTTTTTCTATAAGGAAGTTTTATTTAAACCTCTAGATTGCAAAATGCTTATAGGGCATATCAGTGAAAATGACAATATAGAACGTATTAAATGAGTGATAGTATGATAAGCACTTCTGTCTGCATGCCTTTAGAAATAATAGAAGTAGAACAGTCTCAGTAGGATGCATGCCAGTTCTTCCTTGCATGTCTGGTAGAATTTGGCTGTGAATCCTTCTGTCTTGGGCTTTTCTTTTGGGGGAGATTTTTTGTTACTGATTTGATCTCATTATTCAGTATTGGTTAGAGCAGGATGTCTGTTTCTTTCTGGTGGAATCTCAGGAGACTGTATTTTTCCTTGTTGATTTCTGCTGGGCTTTCTGGTGTCTGAACACAGTGTTGCTCATCAGCCGTCTCTGAGGACCTTTTACACTCCTGTGGTTTCAGTTGTGATGTCACCTTTGTCACTTCTGATTATGTTTATTTAAACCTCTCCCTTTTCTTGGTTGGTCTAGTTTGTGGTCTATCACATTTCTTTGTCCTTTTAAAGAGCCAACCGTTCATGTTGTTCATCTTTCTTTTTAATCTCAATTTTATTTAGTTTTTCTAGAAACTATCCAAACTCTAGATTGTATAAAGGAATTCAGTAAAGCGTTAGGATACAGCATCAGGGTACAAAAATTAATAACGTTTTCATATACCAGTAACAATGAAGATGAGCACCAGGTCAAGACACTAATTCTCTCTACAATAGCTGCAACAAATACCCAAGGATAAATTTAGCCAAGGAGGTGAATGGCCTCTAATAGGAAAATTATAAAATGCTCATGAAACAAATTGTAGACAACACAAACAAATGGAAAAACATCCCCTGGTCATGGTTTGGAAAACCTAATATTGTTAAAATGACCATGCCGCCTCAAGAAATCTACACTTGCAGTGAAATTCCTATCAAAATGCCAATATCATCTTTCACAGAATTAGAAGAAAATAATCCTAAAATCATATGGAACCAAGGAAGACCCCAACTAGTCAAAAAATATCCTAAGCAAAATAACTAAACTGGAGGAATCACATTACCTTCAAATTACACTAAAAAGATTACAGGAACCAAAACAGCATGTCAGTGATAGAAAACTAGATGCACAGGTCAAAGGAACAGAACAGAGAGACCAGAAGCAAAGCCAAATGCCCACAGTCAACTAATCTTTGACAAATTTGACAAACACAGACACTGGGTAAAGGACACCCTAGTTGGTAAATGGTGCTGGGAAATTTAGATAGCCATATATAATAGAATAAAACCCTATCTCTTGTCATATACAAAAGATAACCCAAGATGATTTAGAGACTTCAGTGTAAGATCTGAAACTATGAAAATTCTAGAAGAAAACATATAACAAACTCTTTGGGTCATCAAGCTTGCAAAAAATTCATGACTAAGACCTCAAAAGCAAATGCTACAAAACCAAAAATGGACAAAAAGGACTTAATAAAACTAAAAAGCTTCTGCCTATCAAAAGAAATCATCAACAGAGTAAACAGAAAACCTACAGAAGGAGAGCAAATATTCATATTCACCTGGGAAAGGACTAACATCCAGAGTCCACAACAAACTGAACAGTAACGGTAAAATAAATAATCTCATTAAAAAGTGGGCCAACAACTTGAACATTTACAAAAGGAAATATACAAGTTGCCAAGCTAGCAAGCATATGAGAAAATGCTCAACATCACTCGTCATCAGAGAAATGCAAGTTAAAACCCCAATGAGATGCTATGTCACGTCAGTCAGAATGTCTAGTACTTAAAACTAAAAACAAAAAACAAAAAACAAAAAAAAATTTTATATAAAAGTTGAAAAAAATAATGGCTGCTGGCAGAAATGCATAGAGAAAGAAACATTTGTACACTGTTGGTGGGCCTTCAGAGTCGTGTAATCTCTATGGAAAACAGCATGGGGCCTCAAAGGGAGAAAGATAGACCTACCATTACAACCAGCAATCCCACTAAGGAACTCCTACTCAAAGGAAAAGATACCACCTTATCAAAGAGGCAACTGTACTTCAATATTTATTGCAGCACAATGCACAATTGCAAAGATGTGGAATCAGCCTAAGTGTCCCTTAATTTATGTATAGACTAACAAAATATGTGTATTTGTGTATATATGTGTGTGTGTATATGTATATATATACATGTAATATGTATACTCACACTCCATGGAGGAATACTCAGCCATAAAAATAAATGAACTGATGTCTTTTAAAGCAATGCGGATAGAACGAGAGACCATTCCTCTAACAGAAATCTCAAGAATGGAAAAACAACACCATATGGGGTTGGAGTTCAAAGTCTAAGTTACATATTTTAGAATAAGCGAGATTGCTCACAACAGAGCTAGCCATGGCTAGAAGAAAAACAATACTGTGGGTCTAAAAGGTCTTAAAATTCATGAGATGAGTGAAATGATGAAACCAAATGAGCCAATTTTCTATAAACTTAGCTACAGCATATTCTCAACACTTGTAATGGAACAAAATGAGGACATGTTTTAGATTCTTTGTAGAGCCTTTTTTTCTGCTCGATTGAGCATATTTTTTACTTAAAAAACAATTCTAAAAGCAAACATTATGGCTCTGAAATGTATTTCTTAAAATGCGTCAATGGAGACCGCGTTTGTGACAGTCGTCTAGCAGACATTAGGTAGTCTCTTAATGCAAACAATGATAAGTTCATCTAGTTGGCCCAGGAAATGTGGGAAAAAAATTATATTCTTCATTTCTGAATAGGAATTCTTCATTTCATCAGGAATTTCAGCATTTCTGACACAGGGCTCTGCATTTTAATTCCATGAGTGTTCCTTTTCTGATATCTGTTCTATACCAGAAACCACATGATTCACAATAAGTAAGACCTGTTCTCCTCAACTCAGTGACTAGTTGAGCAAAAGAGGTAGTCACGTATTATAATACAGCGCTGTGCATTCTATCAGGTCAACCATACAGTATCACAGTGTTACATGGAAATAAAAATAAGCGATAGAAGTGATTAAAATATTAGTTTAAAAATTGTAAGGAAAAATGACATTGTACTTATCTTCATGGGAAATATGTAAAATATTTATGGATAGAAGACTTGTCTTGGATAAGTAAAGCTGGAGAAGATTTTTAGCCTCCCAGACATGTGAGATAAACAGCAGCTATAATACAGTGTGCCAATGTCCCAATACCATGGCAGTAAATACAGAACTAAGCAAAACCTTAACTCATTGTTGGTTATGTCTACATGGGAGGTCTGTCAGGAGGTCAAGTGCAGAACGTAAAAATGAGTGGATTATATTTAGTTTCATATGGTTTCTGCCATCATTATATCAGAAGGGAAACCCCAATCTTTCCAGGACACACGTTTAGAATTTGGCAACTTCTTTGAATCAGCCTATTCCTTTACTGTCCACAAAAATGAATTTCCAAATCTTGTTAATTGTATTCACGTAATTCATGACTTATTTTCAAGGTACAAGGTCTGACAATTTAGTTCGTGAAGTTGCTACGCTGCACATCCATTGGCAGCATTGTACGAAATAGTCAACCAGGGTTCATGTCCTTGGTACATCAGTGTCTCACAGCTGTGTTCATGTCAACATGTGGTTGTCTTGCTGAGTGGTGTTCACTGATGTTGTCATGTGTTTTTGTGTGCCACTGCACATATAACAGAGCTGGAATTAGAGCAATGGGCGTTCATAAATTTCTGGTTAAACATGACAAGAGTGAAATCAGAGACCGTTGGTCAAAGTTTGCAGGGGTAATGCCATGAAAAAAATGGCCAGGTGCAAATGGGATAAATGTTTCTTAGAGAGGAAAGGGTCACTGATGAAGAGAGGTCAGTGTGGCCAGTAATGAGCAGAACTGATGAAAACATTGCAAAAATTCATTGAATTCTTCTTCAAAATTGTCAGCTGTGAGAAGCATAGCAGAGCAAGTAAACATGATTAGAAAAAGAGGAAAATCTTAACTGAAAATCTTGGCATGAGAAAAGTGTGACTCTGGGATTGCAACAGTGCACCAGCTCACACAGCATTGTCTGTGAGGGAGATTTTAGCCACTAATTGTATTGGGACACCTTCCCTACTCACCTGATCTGGCCTCCCAGTGACATTTTTCTTTACCCACCACTATAGCTAAAGGATGGTTATTTGTAGAGCAGACACCTCTTTGATTAATTCACAAACCTATTCCAGCCCCTTCTTAAATGTTTCCCTTTAATCTTTTGTTGTTAATTTACATCAATAGAGGAAATAGAACAATACCATTTTTGCTTTATTTTATTATTATTATTATTATTATTAGTTTTCTATGCTAGTTCCCATGGGATCATAACCCATCGTAAGTGTATACTATATTTTTTGTAGTATATTTTTTTGTATTGTATTTTCTGGAAGTTCATTTTTTTTTTTACTTGTTTCATAATGCAATGGGACATTTAATATTTTTGTATAAATCTCATTGTACAAACTATCACACCCTTGGGTTAGGCTGAGTCCTCGTATTGATAGATATTTCTTTAATTTTAGTAAGTACTGTGAAGCTGTTCTTCTAAATGACCATGGCAATTTAAAGACCTTAGATGAGTACAGTGGACACGTTTGGATGCTGGGCAGATAGCCCTGACTTAAGCATTGTAAAAGCTACCCATGTAACAAAAGCACTTGAACCCTCAATAGCTTGAAATTAAAAAAAAAAAAAAAAGAAAAATTTGAAAAATGTCGGGGTGGTGCCTGTGGCTCAAAGGCGTAGGGCACCAGCCCCGTATGCCAGAGGTGGCAGGTTCAAACCCAGCCCTGGCCAAAAACTGCAAAAAAAAAAAAATAATAATAATTTAAAAAAATGTCTTAGACACTCACTAATGCTTGACAATAGCAACCTTTTGAGTTTGTAACTCTGAAGTATAAATAAACATTGGTCTAAGTTAGGGTGACCATAGTATATGTTATTCTAACTAAGACACTTTTGAGGGAAAAGGGTATTATTATTCACACTTTGCTTGGAAATAAACAGAAACAAGGATGATTCAACCCAAAATATATATTCAACATAACTGCATTTCTAAAGCCTGAAACTTATAGTTTCATTGACCAATGAATAATTCTTTTTATCTTTACCCACATAGATCAAGTCCAAGTCCTCCAGGTAAAAGATGTGGGCTTTTTGCTCTGAATCTCCCTGCCTCTCCCCTCCCTGCTCCATCCTTCCACAGAGTGCAAACGCCTTGTCACTATGTTCTCGGGTTCTCCCACCCAACCTGGGCTCCTACTGACTGAACATTGTCTACCCACTTTCCTATCTGTCCATTCCCTACAATTACTTAAAGGTACATCTTACTTTTACTTCCTTCAAATTTTCTGGAACTTTCCTACTGAGATTGGCTTTATTTCTCATCCTATCACACTTTATCAGCTACTGTTCTTCCATCTTTACATCCCCGTCTGCTCTGGGGAGTAGTAACCAAGACCATGAACTCTGGACTTGAATCTTAGTTCTACAATTTGACTCTATGACAAGTTATTTAATGACTCATCTGTGACTTAGATACCCCCATTTAGATGTCAAATGGGGATAGTAATTCTGGTCTCCTGGGATTTTGATGTGGGTTAAACACAGGCAAATAGTTCCTGTACCGTGTAAGTACTATGTACACATAGAGATTAAGCTTTATCCTACGTATTGATTTTCCTCAAAAGTTAGGCTTGGGTGGTGCCTGTGGCTAAAGGAGTAGGGCGCAGCCCCATATGCCAGAGGTGTATGAGTTCAAACCCAGCTCTGGCCAAAAACTGCAAAAAAAAAAAAAAAAAAAAGTTAGGCTTTATTTTTCTAAAATTTTCTCTTGAAAATTTTTTTCTTGTACTAAAGAAACTGAAGTGAACATATAACCACTGAGAAATCAATTTAGCAATGGATTGTCCTAAAGAGTTATTTTATAATGATATAAATATTTATTATCAATATGATTAATATATTTAATAAATTATTCATTGATCATTATAAGTTTCTCATTATAGAATTGATATAATATTATTTATACTTAAGTATTTAAGTTTTAAAATGAACTGTATGCTTTTATATATCCTTCTATTATGGAGAATTAAAGTTAGCATTTGATGTATAGCAATGATATTTTAAATATAAAAATCATTCAAACATTAAAAGGAATTTTTGAAATTTAGTCACTTTCACTCTATCCTATATCAAACAAACTACAGTATGTTTAATATAGGATAGACTGAAAGTAACTAAATATATCAATTCTTTTTTTTTTTTTTTTGAGACGGAGCCTCAAGCTATCCCCCTGGGTAGAGTGCCATGGCATCACAGCTCATAGCAACCTCCAACTCCTGGGCTCAAGCGAGTCTCCTGCCTC
>CAUYQV010047899.1:0-16593 GCA_963574575.1 Galagoides demidoff
TTTGAAATACTTTCATCCAACTGGTTAACATAGCCTTCATGTCATTTTCTGAGTTATTGTGTTAAGACATTTATATTCTACATTTAGAGAGATTCACATGTACCCTTATAGGATAAACCATAGGTGTGATCCCACCAATCACCCTCCCTCCACCCATCCTCCCCTCTCACTTCCCCTCCCACACCCCTTTCCCCATATTCTTGGGCTAAAATTGGGTTATAGTTTTCCTATGAAAGCAATAAATTAGTTTCATAGTAGGGCTGAGTACATTGGATACTTTTTATTCCATTCTTGAGATACTTTGCTAAGAAGAATATTTTCCAGCTCCATCCATGTTCCTTTTGGAAAGACATCTGGAGAATACTTAAAGAACTAAAAAAACGGCTCGGCGCCTGTGGCTCAATCGGCTAAGGTGCCAGCCACCTACACCTAAGGTGGCAGGTTGAAATCCCCAGCCCGGGCCCGCCAAACAACAATGATGGCTGCAACCAAAAAATGGCCGGGCACTGTGGCGGGCGCCTGTGGAACCAGCTGCTTGGGAGGCGGAGGCAGGAGACTCGCTTGAGCCCAGGAGTTGGAGGTTGCTATGAGCTGTGATGCCATGGCACTCTACCCAGGGGGATAGCTTGAGGCTCCGTCTCAAAAAAAAAAAAAAAAGAACTAAAAATAGAGCTACCATTTGATCCTATAATTTCTCTACTAGTTATATATCCAGAAGACCAAAACTCACACTACAATAAAGATATTTGTATCAGAATGTTCATTGCGGCCCAATTCATAATTGCTAGGTCATGGAAGAAGCCCAGGTGCCCATGGACCCACAAATGGATCAATAAATTGTAGTATATGTAGACCATGGAATACTATGCAGCCATTAAGAAAGATGGAGACTTTACCTCCTTCATGTCGTCAAATGTTTATTGACAATTAACTGAATATCAAGGACATAGTGCTAGGCCCTGGACATATCCCTGAGAAATACAGAAGTGCCTTCCTGATCCACATCTTGTTTGCTGGTTTGTATGTTTTTTGCATGTGTGTGTGAGAGAGAGAATGTAAATGTGTGTATGTATGTGTGTGTGTGTGTGTGTGTGTGTGTGTGTGTGTAAAATCCTAGTATGATGGAGGTAAACTTTCCTTTAATGGAAATACAAAACTAATCCAGGCAAATAATACATTCTTCTTAGTAAAGCATCACAAGAATAGAGAAGCAAGTCTCCAATGTACTCTATTCTAATATGAAGGCAGTAGATGCTGTAATACAAGAGAAGGGGTAGGAGAATGAGCAAGTGGGAACAGGGGAGGAGGTCGGGGGATTGGGAATCACAGTGTACGGCACACCTCTTGGGGCAGGACACAATTATATGAGGGACTTTATTAACAAATACAATCAGTGTAACCTAATTCTTTGTATCCTCAATGAATCCCAAGCAATAAAAAAATAAAATAAAGTAATTGTAACATATTTACATTTCTTTTAATTTTTCTATGTTTACTTTTTTAAAAAAGGGTTGAACAGTACAATCCATAACATACCTTACATATTACTCTGAAAAGACACCTGTCTCTGCCTTTGGGATCCTACTTGTTTTATACCTATTTCCCCCCTAGTTAAACATTCCAGAAGTCAAAAGAAATGTTTCAATGCATTGCCTGTCACATTGCTGTGTCTGTCTTTGTGTGAGACAAGTGTATAGTGTCCTAGAAGAAATAAGAACTCTATTGACGTTCCCGGATTAGGTCTCTGATTTGTTATCTTTTGTTTGTTAATTGCTTGTTTATTTCCAGGAAGAGTTTGCAGAAGATCATTTATCTTTATGCAAGTATAATTTTAAAAACTGTGTTATCACAAAAATGGATAGAGCCATGTTTTCCTATCAAAAACGCGGGATTCGGATGGGTTTACAGAAGTCAGCCCTAATGCACGTTCATGTCAGTGTGTTCTCATCAGTGACAGTTCAGTGTTTGAGCTTGTTCAATTGATTCTGTAACTTTCAGAATATGAATTTTAAATCTCCGCAGACTTTATTTTAGCAAGATCTTAAACTGAATTTGACAGTTTTAAATCAGCAGAGCAGACAAACAACATGTGTCTCATTTCTGTCAAGCCCTAACCGTTCTGTAACAGCTAGAAATTTTGCTGCACTTGTGTCTGTATATAACACACTCTCAGACTTGAATAAATACAGTATTTTTTCCTCCAGTCCTAGTTGGGTAGATGAGTAAGGTAGCTATCTTTTTTCTGAACAGGTTTTTATTCCTATGCCATGTCTTCCTCTATAAACAACTCTAGTATCACTTAGTTTCCCTTCTGAAATTACATCTTCCAGGGGAGTATCATCCACAAAGCAACATTTGAAGGGAAAACAGCATTAGGACATTCCAGATAAGGTTATGTTTTTTTCCCATTCAGCCACAGCAAATGAGCCTCTGATTATCTCAGTTAAACAAGCCCTGATTTTGTGCTGCAATTGATTTAGCCTCTCAGTTCATATCTCCTCAAGGTGGCCCAGCAAGCCACGGTGAGTAAGACAGAGCGTGCCCCACCCGAATCCCTGGGATGTTCCCACTACACTTTGAATTCTCCTGTGGCGGCAATGTTTGCAGACTTTAGGTACAGCAGGAAAATTACCCTACAATGAAAACATTCAAATTCTCTTGGGTCACCTCCCTTCCTTCACTACCCAAGGAGTGAAAGGACCTGAGAAGAAGAGCTTGTAAATCCCTCCTACACTCAGTCTTATCAGTCCTGAAAATCAGGACTCCTTTGAGATTTTCCAAATTATCAGCCCTGCGCCTGTCATGTGTAGGGTGGTCCTTTGTAACCATGAAGGTTCTTCAGCACAATATCATTAACTCCTGATGGTTAAAACCCTACTAGTTTTTCTTTCCTAATAACAAAGGTAATAACCTAGCTCAGCTCATTATGGCTTTCTCATTAAAATATTCAGATCCCTTCCTAAGTCCTACCTGGAGCTCATGCTTGATGTATACTAACTGCAGTAAGCTCTAGTGACTAGGAGGGTGTGTCAGAGAGCCTGAAAATCATAAATGAATAACTGAAACATGGACATTAGCTTCAGCTGGGTGACTTAAGCCTTAATTCTGCACTAGCCATCCCAGACACTTCTAATGGGCTGTTGAAACGGTAGCTTTCTCCAAAGTAGCTCATTAAATCATAAAAAGGAAAATTAGCGTTTAATATAATGTCCTTTTCTGTGGTCTGAAAGGGGGGTTGAGAATGACCATAGAAACAGCAGGACTAGGTCTTAATGTCTTTGAAATACCTTTCACAGAATACAGAATGAAGTGTCTGCTAGGACTCACCTCTCTCTGACAGCTTTTCCCACGTACTTGTGATTCTGTGTGTTCATTTGTGCTGGAAAAATATTTCAGTGTTTACTCCATTCTCTGATGGTATCGTCTTTTTCGAGTTGAGTTTTTAAGGATTCTGAAAGCTCTCTCCCTATTTTGCAAGGCTTTTGCTTTGAAAAGCAATGTAGAAGCAAAGGAAGAAATGGTTAGAATACGCAGACTTTTAGCAGGCGAGTGAAATTAACCTATACAGTAAAAAATAGCTAATACCTTCTGAAGAAAACACCATCAACAGTTTAAAGTGCCCCTAATGCCACTGTTTTCTAACTAGGATATTTGGTATTGGGTCATATACTGAGACCACCAAAGTCTCAGCATACTGCACTAACTCATCTTAAAATATGCTATGTTTTTGAGGGGAATGAGAATATTACATTTTTATGAAAACAGTAATGAATATACTATTGAGTTAACACAAAATTAGCATGAGTTTTTAAGTTTTAAAAATAAGATATCAAAGAAATGTCAGTGTTGGAAGATAATTCTGTCACCAGACTCTACCCCGTGTGCTGGGACTTCTTCACCTTCCTAGCCTGAGTGAGAAGTCTCAGTACAGCCATACAAGATTGACATTTCAGGCCAGGAACAGTGACTGATGCCACTAATCCCAACACTGTAGGAGGCAGAGGCAGGAGAATTGCTTGAGGTCGGGAATTCATGACCAGCCTGAACAAGAGTGAGACCCTATTTCTACAAAAAATAAAAAATTTGTCCTGGTCTCTGTAGCATAGTGGTTACAGCACTAGCCACATACGCCAAGGATGGTGGGTTCAAATCCACCCTGGACTAGCTAAACGACAATGACAACAGCAACAAAAAATAGCTGGGCATTGTGGCAGGCACCTGTAGTGCCAGCTACTTGGGAGGCTGAGGCAAGAGGATCACTGAAGCCCAAGAGTTTGAGGTTGCTGTGAGCTATGACACCACAGCACTCTACTGAGGGTGACATAGTGAGACCCTCATAAAAATAAATAAATAAATAATAAATAAATAATTAGACAGGCATGGTGGTGGGCACTTGTATTCCCAGCTACTCGGGACACTGAGGCAGGAGGCTCACTTGAGCTCTGGAGTTTGAGGTTGCTGTGAACTATGATGATGCCACTGTACTCTAGAAAAAATTAAAGAGAAGGATAGAAAAGAAAAGAAAAAGACACCTCAAAGTGTGGAAAGAAGGAAGGCTTTTTTAAAGAAGGAAAATATCACTACTCATAACAAAATGGCATGATATACATACAGAAGGTGCCTAAAACATGCACACACATTTTAAGAAAGGAACAAAACCAGTAAATTAATAACACTGGATATATGCTGAAAACAGAAGATAAGTATAAATCATGTTTGACTTCTGCAATTACAAGAGGTGTCCAAAGTATATACATAATATAATATACCTTATATACTTTTTGGCACCCCCAGTATATATACACAGGACAGAAAATTATCACCACTGTTTCTTAAGAGGTATGCAAAGGCTTGGCCACTTTCCTCTAAGCAGTGGTTCTCAACTGGAAGTAGTTTTGCTTTTCAGGGAGCATTTGACAATATCTGCAGACATGGTGCCTAGACATGAGAGTGCCGCTAGCATCTAGTAGGGACAGGCCGGGCAGGGAGCTAAACATCACACTGTGCTCAGGACAGTCCCCCAGAGCAAGGAATTAATCTGAGTGTCAACAGTGCCAAGATTAACAAATTTTCCTCAAAAGAAATTACAGTTACCCTCTACCAGGCTCCCTGGGCAGCATTTTTCATTGGTTACCTATTTGGTCCTCATCACCATTCCATTAGGAAGGTACCACCAGGGCGCCCACTTCTGGATAATGCACCGGAGGCTCAGAAGGTTAAGGAACTTGCACAAGGCCATGCAGTCAGGAAGTAGGGGACCCCGAATTCAAAAGCTGATGACATGCAAAATTAGCTCCTGTCATGTGCTCCTCTGTTCAAAAATACCTACAGCTTCTTTCTTTTTTTTTTTTTCCACAGTTTTTGGCTGGGGCCAGGTTTGAACCCACCACCTCCGGGATATGGGGCCAGTGCCCTACTTCTTGTGCCACAGGTGCTGCCCCTCCTATAGCTTCTTTCTGTGCTCCCTAAAGCAGTTTGTCTCCAAAGGGTCCCAGGCTACATAAGTGGCTTCTAAGCAGGCTGATAGGGTTGTTTACTCATGGCCCGTTATTCCATCCCCAGAGTGAACTGACTGTGTTCTAGGTACCTGTACTGGAGAAAAGGTGAGTGAAAATGAAAATTTTGTTTCGTTTTGTTTTTTTAAATCCCTCTTTAGGCCAGGTGGTGGTTCATGCCTGTAATCCTATTATTTTGAGAGGCTGAGATGAGAGGATTCCTTGAGGCTAGAAGTTGGAGACAAGCCTGTCAGATTCCATTATCTACAAAAAATAGAAATATTAGCTGGGTATGGTGGTGTGCAGTCCCAGCTACTTGGGCAAGTGAGGCAGCAGGATCACTTGAGCCCAGGAGTTTGAGGTTGCTGTGGGCTGTGATGACACCACTGCACTCTGGCCTGGACAAATAACAGAGTAAGACCCTGATAGGCAGGATGGAATTCCAAGATAGGACTTAGAGTACAGAAAAGGCCAAATTGCACACTAGGGTTTGATAACATGAAATAGAGCATAGCAAGCATGGCAGCCTGGTGAAAGCATTCCTCTTCTCCGAGAGGTGACAGGCTAGTTCTTCCTGCTGGAGGGGCCCACTTACCCCCCGTGACCTTACCCCAGGGAACCTGACCTACTGGGGGAGCAAAGGCAGCCATCAGGCTTGGGCAAGGACAAACCCCAGAAGTGCTGGTGGCCACAGACAAGGAAGAGATGGTCCACTTTAGCCAAGACGTGCAGAAAATACGTTCCTCCAGCAGTATCCTGTGATGCAAGCTGAACCCGACTTCCTCTTCAGGCTCTTCGTGGGTTCTGACTCCCCACTCAGTGGTGCCCCAGCCATACAGCCGTTAGCCATTCCCTTGGTGGATCAACATTTTCATTTCTCCCTATGAATCTACTTTTTTGAGCAAAGAGGTCTTTCCCAGAAAATCTTTGTATTAGTTTCCTAGGGCTGCTATAACAATTTACCACAAACTTGGGGGCTTAAAAATGACAGAAATTTATTCTCTCATAGTTCTTCATGCAAGAAGTCTGAAATCGAGGTGGTGGTAGAGCCATCCCCCGTGAAGGCTCCAGGGAAGAATCCTTCCTTGCCTCTGCTAATTTCCATTGGCTCCAGCAGTCCTTGGCCTTCCCTGGCTTGTGGTGTTCCAGTCTCTGCCTCAATCCTGGTGGCTTCTCCCTTGTGCGTGCATGTCCCTTCCTGTGTCCTCCCCTCCTCTTATATAGATGCCAGTCATTGGATTCAGGGCTCATTATAACCTAGTATGATCTCATTTTGATCCTTTACTGATTACACCCACCAGGACTCTATGTCTATATAAGGTCCTACTCTGAGTTTCTGGGTAGATTTGAGTTTTTAAAGGGCACTACTTACAGTACTCAGTGTTCTGCAGAGAAACAGGCCCAAAATATGCACACACTTGCATGTGTCTGTAAAAGGATGTGTTATAAGGAATGGGTTCATGTGATTATGGGAGCTGAGAAGTCCTCACATCTCCAGCCTAAAGCCCTGAGAACCGGGAGAGCTGATGGTATCAGTTCCAGTCTAAGTCCAAAAGCAGAAGACCAGCATCCCAGGAGGAAGACCTTCCCGCAGAGAGAGCAAATTCTGTCTTGCTGAGCCTTCCACAGATTGCATGGGCTGCACACACACTGGAGAGGGAAACTTGTTACTCACTATACCAATGGAGATGTTAATCTCTTCTAGGAAACACCCCAGAATAATACTTGACCAAATAACTTTGTCCCTGGCGGCCCCGTCACGTTGACACATAAAGTTAACTGACACACAACTCACCCATACTTCCTCTGGCACGTTTTCTTCACATTTCACTGGCTTCACTGACAGGGGGGCTGTAAGCACAGTAATGACTTAGACCTTCCCTGAGACCCAGGTTGGAGGCATCAACAGAAAACTCTGTGTTTTACCAGCACAGAAAAAATAGGAGAATGGATATTGGCTAAATAACCAACAAATCCGTTGTATTTCTATATACTATTTCTTTTTGGTAAAACAGACCCATCTGTACCAGTCTGTGCTTTGTGTTTGCAAGTGACAAAACAAACTTAGGCAAGGTTGACAAAAGGGGGCAGTCAGGCTTCCGATGAGTGTAGATCAGAAGTTCAAAGGTGATGTTCGGAATCCTCTCTCTTTCTTCCTGATCTTTTCCTCTGGTGTTGGGCTAATTCTTAAAGAGGTGTTTCCAATGCAGTGATGAAGAAAGCTGTCAGCACCTCCAGGCATAAATAATCTACCCAACCGTAGATCACAATGAAAAGAACTTAACTCTGACTCCCACAGAACCCTGATTGGCTCTACTGGGGTCACATAAAGATCCGTGTTCCAACTCCTGTTTTCATTATTGATAACACCCGTTTACCTGTGGAGGACCTCATCATTACTTCTCGTATCCAGAAAAAAACTCACTCTATTTGACTTCTCAGCCATCTAATTCCTCGCCCACTAGATCTGCTTGTCTTCAGAAATTGAACCACGTCCACAGTCACAAACTGTCTGCAAACACCACCTCCTTCCCTGGCAGCTCTTTTGCTGCTATCCTACATTTGTAAGCCTCCGTGTCATGCCTCACAGGGGCTTTGGCCCCAGTTCCTTCTCACTAACCATCAGCCTCCTCTGTCTTTACGTCCTTCCTTCCTTGCTTATGTTCTGTGGTCTGTCCCTTGGACAAATTTTCCTTTTACGTACCTCCCACTCCCACCTCCCATCCTACCATCAGCTTCACCAGACAGCAGCCAAGCTGTGAGTGAACCCACTCGCTGGTTTACCCAGGCTTGCGTGTGTGTGACTGTGTTTTGTTGAAGGAAACCACACAGCTGACTGTGCTGGCACCACGTAGACTCACAACCCCACTGCAGGGGGGCTGGCAGTGCTCTGCGCTCGTTCCCCCCCTCTCTTTATTTCTCCATTTACATCAAACCTCTTCTCCCCATTCCTCATTCTGGGCTACCAACCTTGCCTCTTACTGAGAATATAGAAGCCACTGCATAGGAACTCCCTCTTCTTACTGTTTCCAAACATTCAAATATGCCATCATCCAACAGGGGTGTCCAACCCTTTGGGTTCCCTGGCCACACAGGAAGAATAAGAGTTGTCTTGGGCCACACATTCAGTACACAACCCTAATGAAAGCTGAGGAGCAAAATAAGGTCCATGCATTATTAACATTGTCTGACACCATAGATAAGTAAAAAAGGTCTCAAATAACCCACATGCAGCCCCCATGCTGGACACCACTGGTCAACCTTTCAACTCTTTTTTCCCCTAGTTCCAGGAGAAAAGCAGTTTTCTCCACTTGTCTTCTGTCTGCTGTCCCCCTTTAATGTCTCTCTGCCCCTCACATCATCTATCTCTCTGCCTGTAGTGGACCATTCAACAGGCAAATATTTTTAAGTCTTCTATATTTAGAAATCTTCCCTTAACTTCACGTTTCCCTTCAGTTCCTGCCCTCCCTCTGCTCCCCTACAAATCAAAGTTTCTTTTAAAAAAAAACTGTCTACATAGGCTGACTCGACTTCCCCGCCTCCCACCCTCTCCTTTCCCTCACCGTTCCACTAAAAGGATTCTTACTAAACCATCGTTATCTCCGTATTCCAAAGCTAATGAATGCCCTTTCCATTCTCATCTTACTCAACTTCTCAGTAGCTTTCAACTCACAAACAATTCCTTCCTTACTGGAAAGCTCCCTTGTCTGAGCTTTTGCAGAAAGTTTCCCTCCTACTTCCCTGGCCCCTCTCTCCTGGGGGGTGGGCATCTTGGGCATGCTAGCTCTTATCTTCCTATGGCTCTAAAACGTCCCTCTGTACCTAGAACTTCCACATGTCTATCCCCAGCCGTGCCTTATCTTCAAGGCTTGTGGCTTATACAGACAACCTGTATGGCGTCTCAAATTCAACACCTTTCACCCACAACTCACCCCTCGTTGCATTGCTCAGCTTGTTCCGGCACCAGCTTCTGCCCCATAGTAAATGGCTTATTTCCTAATCCCGGGAGTTTTCCTCACTCATTCTGCACCTTCAGTCTGTGGCTGACGCGGAATGTATTTCAGAGTGTCCACTTGTCCTTGCCTCTGTTGTCTGCATCTAGCCCAGCATCATCGGTCGGCCTCCACACTGGCTTCACTTTATCCACTCTGCCCCTGCCCCATCCATTCATTCTCCATACCATAGCAAGGGTGCAAGCGTGATCTATTAAAAATGAAAGTTGGATTGTGGTACTATCATATTTCAGATCCTATAGAAGCTTCCCACGGTACTTAAAATAAATTTCAGAATCCCTAACATGGTCTACAATGTCCTGGTCCCAGTATGGCCCTCCCCAACTTAGGCTCTGAGCTCTAAGCACGCTGCTCTTTCCCACACTCCTTGATCACATCAGCATCTGTCCCTCTCAGGGACCTCACCTAAACCAGAAGTGCCTCCTCTCCACTCTTCATAGGTGTCATCACAAATGATTTCTCAGAGACGTCTGAGATGCCTCCAACTCACCTTATAGGGAGGACATTCTTTCCTCATCCCCCTTCCAAGCCTGGACACAGACTCAATTACCTACTATAAAATTGAAACCAGCACCCAAACCTTTCCAAAAATCTTCATGATAATAGAGCTATTACAAGCCAGGTTATTTAAAATTACTCATCAGCATAGTCATTCTGTAGATTACAAGGCTTAACCTTCACAAGAGCTCCTATATTGGCTCTTTCTCCCTGGGCCACCATATTTTAGAACTTGGTTCTGCCACAAATAGGCATTCTCCTTGACCTGGCGCTTACTCCCACATCCAGGCCTCAACACCCATTTTGCCTGGATCTATTTCCTAATCTCTTCCCCATTCCAATGAATAACTCATAATTTTCCAGTTGTACCACCCATCATCAACACAGCATTTTTCTCTTTTGCAAGGTATAACTTGGTTTTTCTTCCCACCCACCTCTTTGTTTCTAACTAGACTCTACGTAATCCATAGATCTATTAAAGTTTATTCCCCAAAAAAGCAATCGCTTTTTAAAGATAAAGTCACAAACTCTCTAGCCTCCCTTAAAATGTGGGAAAAAGCCATAGTTTGAAAAGTACCAATCCGTTTTGCAATCAAGCTACATGTTTACACAAAGGTATGTAAGAATATGTATGGAACAGGTAGATATGAAAAAGTTAACTGTGGGGGGTGGGATTACACACTAGTAGAAAATATTTTTGCTAACTTTCATTTTTTTAATTGGTCTGAAATGTTTACCAAGAATATCATGAAGTCTGATAAAACAAATAATCTAGGCTTGGCCCAGTGGCTCTTACATGTAATCCTAGGACTCTAGGAGGCCAATTCAGGAGGATTGCTTGAGGCCAGGAGTTTAAGGTTGCAGTGAGCTATGAAGACTTTAGCCCAGGAGATGGGGGAGATTCTGTCTCAAAAAAAAATCTGTGTGTTCATTGTTTTAGGTATTACGTCTATAAGTGTGACAATAGGGATAGGCAAGCCAAATGACAGGGACTTAATGCAGCAGTCCTCAACCTTTTGGCACAAGAGACTGGTTTCATGGCAGACAATTTTTCCACAGATGGTGGGTGGGGTGGAGATGGTTTCAGGATGATTCAAGGGCATTGCATCTCCACCTCAGATCATCAGGCAGTAGATTCCCATAAGAAGCGTGCAATGTAGATCCCACACGTGCAGCTGACAGTAAGGTCCACGTTCCTAGGAGACTCTACCGTCCCTGCTGATCTGACAGGAGGTGGAGCTCCGGCAGGTATGGGAGCCCTAGAGAGCAGCTGTAAATACAAATGAAGCCTCACTCACCAGCTCCTATCCCCCCGCCCTTTCTATTTCCTGTTCACCACTGCACCTCTGCAGTTTCTCTTTCACACGTCACTCTGAGTCTCTATGCGGAATTCAATTTCTAATTGAATTTGTTGAATTAGAATAAGTCACCTCATTTTAGAATAAGCCGCATAGAAGAAACCAAGGAACAATAATCTCTAGGACCGTGCATTTCGACTAAGAAAATGAATTCTTTTAAGAGTGAGGTCTCAGGAATTTGCCTGTTTCCTTAAATTCACACGTAGACTTGATTTTCAGAAACACCCACTGGTGCCACCCCTCACATCCTGTTGTGTGGCCCAGTTCTCACCAGGCCATGGACCTGTGCTGATCCACAGCCCTGGGGTTTGGGACCACAGACCCAGGGTATGTCATTTGGTTTCTCTGTGCTCCGTAGGTGTGAGTAGAAGGATCTAAAGAAAAAACCGGGTTATCACTGGGATGTAGAGAGTTCTTACGTGTATAATGAATATGAACAGCTAATATCCTTGGGAACACTGTTCATCTCCCATAAGCAAAATGTTAATGTCCTCATGCCTCTTATAAGCCAAAATTTTAGTATTATTAATGTATCAGGAATGTCTTCCTAATGTCTAATCAAAAGCATGCTGTTACGGCTTCAGTAAAAAACAAAGGGCACCTGTTCACATTATTTACACGCGGGTGTGCTTTCACTGCCTAAACGCCTCCCTTGTGCTTCTGTTCGACTTTCCTTTCTGTGTATTGTTCGTCACTGCACCTTCTCCAGTTTCTCTCTTTCTCGTGTCACTATGAGTCTTTAGGCAGAATGCAATGGCTGACGAAAAATTGAGCAGTGCGATGTGTGGAGCAAAGATAATGTCCCCCCAGATGGGCCCCGGGAACCTCTGAAATATCAGATCCGAATATTTGCGACCACAGGCACCCAGAAGGGTCCAAATTGCCTGCCATCTTCATCTTCTGGGTCAATTTGAATAAAATTTAACTGCTAGATGGACTTTTTTACTTAAGCACATGGAATAAAGTTCCAAATATAAGTTTGTTACTATTTCTCAGTTTATTCAAACATTTTTCTCAATAGTGTGTATTTTTTCAGCGTTCTCTTTCTAGTCCCATCTTCCTGGGAATTTATCAGAAAGTCCTCAAGGTCCAGTGCGTTTTCATGAACCACATGTGCTTCTCTTTTTCTTTCCCACCAAATTACCTGATAGTCTTTGAAAATCGTTTTGCCCATAATAATTGACTCCCCTTATAGTCCTGTAATTTCTTTCTACCTTGCTTCCTTTTCTAGTACTCTTCATCACAGTGCCCCATCAATAATTAATATTCACTGAGTGTCTACAGGTCGCATGACATGGCATTTGCCTCCCCGTCCCCTGCCCCCATTATCTATGATATATAGACACATGTGGTTTGGCAGGCGGTTCCAGCCCACCCTCCCCGGGCTCACTGACTGTTTAATTACTTGCCCTTTCCCAAGGGAGCATCACAAAGGAAGGAAGGAAGAAGCTCAGTAGCTTCTATCCCTCCTGCATCTCATCATAGCCACCGAATGTGCTCGTAGGGTCCATCAGGCATTAGAGCTTTAAAATGTGTGCTTTGCTGATGTATTCCAAGTCCCTAGACACAGTAAAAGAATCTGAAAAAATATACCTCATCTCCCAACAATGAATGCTTTCCGAGCTTGAGGGACACTGAATATTCTGCGTACACTGACCTAATTAAATTATCTGGCTGGGCTCAAGTCAGTTGCTGACATCCTCCCTCACGTACTGTTACACCTACCGTCACATTTCCTTCATCTGGATTCTTATCTTCCCATCTAGACTGTAGGCCGTTTAGATTTCTTTGACTGCATCTGGTGCAGTAAGTGTTTTTCGATGGCAGTTAATTAAAATTTATTGAATTAGAATTGGTCACCTCATTTCAGAATAAGCCACATAAAAGAAATCAGGAAACGATAATCTCTAGTACTGTGTTTTCAAACTAAGAAAATGAATTCTTTTAAGAGTGAAGTCTCAGGAATTTGCCTGTTTCCTTGACTTCAGAAGTAAATTTGATTTTTCAGAGATGTCCTTCCCTTTCCCTGATAGATGAGAAAGAATATGGCCTGTCCAGTGGAGACAGTATCATAGGTATGCAAACACACTTGAGTTTACAGACTGTGGGATTGGCACAGAGGAAGACCAGATGGGTACCTATTGAGTTACCTGACAGTCTGACATTCTAGTCACACAGAGTTTCTGCTCTCTGAACAGACTACAATGCTGTAAAAGAACTCAGAGGCCATAAAGAACTGGTAACAATTTTATATCAATTTTATATCACTAACCTTATGAGCATCCTGACACCTCAGTTCTCTTGGAATCTTTCCATTTTGTTCTATGCAGAACAGGTTTTGATCTGGGAGGATATTTACTTCTCAGTATCCTTATTGTTTTACCAAGAGTGGAAGTGGCTTTGGAGAACTGCCACATGAAGTGTCCCTGACAAAACAAAGAAATTAAAAAAAAAAGAAAGCATCACCCACCTTGAATTAACTCCTATTCTTGACTTAAACACCAGAACACATCCATGGAGTTTCACAGGTAACATCAAAGTGTAACTGATGGGGGGGCAGGGGGGCCTGAGAGATGAATTGAAATTTAGAGCCAATGTGGTCAAATGATAAAAAGCAAAATGAATTCACAAAGACCCCTGTTTCTGTTTTTGCCCTGGAATGATTCATAATGGGACTGTAAGCAACTGACTTCGCCTCATTAAGCCTCAGTTTCTTCATCAATAAAATCAATAAAATGAACTCTTAGACTAAATTTGGGTATAGATATTGCGAATTCTTAAATTCTGTGCTTTGATTGTCTAACTTAAACTCAGTAATCTTCCCCTGCTTCTAGGAATCTATTCTAAGGAAATCACCCAAGACATAACCAAAAATTTATATACAAAGATACATTGCTTAGAATAGGAAACCTGGAAAAGACTAAATATATATTAAAAATAAGGGATGGGTAAATAAATTCTGATACCTATAAATATTAAAATTTTATACAACTATTATACTAAAAATATTCTTGTAGAATATGTAATACCGTACTTGTTTTGAGGGGTATGCTAATTACTCTGATCTGATCACCATAGATTATATATATTGAAATATCATTCTGTACTTCATTTATATGTACAATTATTATTTGTTAATTAAAAAAAGTAAGAGTGACTTTACCTAACAAATGCAATCAATGTAATTTGGTTCTTTGTACCCTCAATGAATCCCCAACAATAAAAAAAAAAAAAAAGTCAAAAGGAAAAAAAAAATATCCATTTTTAACATGTAAAGAAATACATCAAAAAGTTGATATTGGTTATTTCTGATAGTTGAATTTTAAGTGTTTTTAATGTTATTTCATAAATCTCTTCTGTATTTTTCAACTTTTCTACACGGACATATGATAATAATATCTTCTGGCAAGAAATGAACAAGAAGGACAATTTTTTATTATTAAGTTTAAAACTAAATTTTTTTTTACTATGTATACATCTAAAGTATAACTATAATTATGAATTTTAAAGAAATGATAAAAACACAAAAATAGAAGTTTGGAAATATTAATAAATTTCTATAAATGATAGGGAAAATGATTCAGGATTCACAATAGGTTATCTGTAGGATATGTACCCGTCAATTTCATAGTGTTATTTAAAAACAGATATTTTCTGTGATGCATCTACAGTAGGAGAACATAAAGAAGTCCTTATTTATAGCCCTATTATTGTAATTCAAAAGAAAAGTGCATGTTTTGAAACATCTTGGGGGTAAAATAGAATATCCTGATATTGAGTTATATAAATTGAGATGGCTTGCAATAGCCTTGTTCTTTCATAAGAAATTTTTATGAATAGAATAGATACTAATCCGATTAATATTTTTTAGGTCAGCTGCTCAAAGTCGCCCAAGAAACTATGTGCTTACAAAATCGTTCAGTAGATCACAATCTTTTTGTGTTGTTGTTAATAAGCTTTCTTATTTAATTTAAACCAGTGCCCCAACAATGGAGCACTTTTTGGTGTTAAATAATAAATCATAATTTTAAAATGTGATGTGAAAAGTTGCATTTGCAGAGTTTCACATTGTTTTGCTTATTTTAATTTCATTAACATTGGCAGCCAGTGTTTTTTGTAGCCACGCTGCTTAATGTAAGCTAGCTACCTCTCAGCCCAACTTGTTACCTTAGGTTTCTGGGTCATTCGGTACCCTCACATGTGAAGGGAGAGGGGTAAAGCAAAAACCCTCTACAGCCCCTCCCACTTCTATGGGACCAGGGCCAGGCCAATTGACTTCCTGGAGTACATTCTGAAACATTATCACTTATGTCACAAAAACTGTTTCTGAGTGAATGAATTCTTCATTTGAAATCAAGGGGGTCACACCAGCAAAGATTGTTACATATTTTGTTCAGATTGAGAGGGAAGTTAATATTAACATTTGTAAAAGAAGTTTTAAAATTCATGAAACCAAATAAACTGACATCATAGTCTCTAAGAGTTAAAGAATCAACCAAATTGCTACAGCATTTGACAAAGGATCTACCTTATGCCTGTCCGTCATAGTAAACACTTGGGCGCAGTACCTATTAAGTAGATAAATGATGGGCTTTACATGAACAAAATGAGAAACAATTAGATACATACAACGGCCACACAGCTGCACAAGGTAAACACCCCCAACAAAGTAAATGCAAGCAAAGAGTCTCTCTTCAGCTAGCCACCTGAGAATAGTTATGAATTATTCAAATTGGGGTTCTATTCCTCTTTCCTTCATCAGCTGTTTTGAAGAGGATTAGGGAGTGCTAACTTTCCAGTGTGGCTGCACCATGCCTTTTTCCCCCTTCTGCTGCACACATTTCGTAAGATTGTACTCTCATGAGTCACTGCACTTAGGATTTTTCCAGGTTGTAACAGGGCCAAAGCTATTTTAATCATCTCAAGTGATTTACTGTAGGGCCTGCCTGCCCACCCGCCTGCCCTCCCTCCCTCCTTCCCTCCCTCTTCTCTCCCTCCCTCCCTCTTCTCTCCCTCCCTCCCTCTTCTCTCCCTCCCTCCCTCCTTCCCTTCCTTCCTTCTTTCCTTCCTTCCTTCCTTCCTTCCTTCCTTCCTTCCTTCCTTCCTTCCTTCCTTCCTTCCTTCCTTCTCTCCCTCCCTCCCTTCCTCCCTTCCTTCCTTCGCTCCCTCCCTCTCTCCCTCCATCCATCCCTCCCTCCCTTCCTCCCTCCCTCCCTTCCTCTCTTCCTT
>CAUYQV010047900.1:0-22755 GCA_963574575.1 Galagoides demidoff
TTTTTTGAGACAGAGTCTCAAGCTATCCCCCTGGGTAGAGTGCCATAGCATCACAGCTCATAGCAACCTCCAACTCCTGGGCTCAAGCGAGTCTCCTGCCTCAGCCTCCCAAGTAGCTGGGACCACAGGCGCCCGCCACAACGCCTGGCCATTTTTTTTTGGTTGCAGCCATCATCGTTGTTTGGCGGGCCCGGGCTGGGGATTCGAAATGGTCAAAGTCAGAATGTGGGAAAACCTTCAGTCACTTGCTTGAACTTACATCAAGCCAGGCTATGTTCTCACAGCACTGATGTCTTTTTATTTATATATTAGTCTGGGTTGCCTTTAAAAGCTATGGACTGAGATATTTATGTTAAGTTTTAGCCAATATAAATGTGATTAAACTAGTAGCTAAGGCAGATTGAGCAGGATTATGCTGTTCTTTTTTTTTTTTTAGAGTCTTACTATGTTACCTTTGGTAGAGTGCTATGGTGTCACAGCTCATAGCAAACTCAAACTCTTGGGCTCAGGTAATTTTCTTGCCTCAACCTCCCAAGTAGCTGGGACTACAGGCGCCCGCTACAATGCCCAGCTATTTTCTGTTGCAGTTGTCATTGTTGTTTAGCTGGCCTGGACCTCAGCCTTGTTGTATGTGGCTGTATGTGGCTGGCACCGTAACCACTGTGCTATGGGTGCTGAGCTGGGATTGTGCCATTCTTTTTTTTTTTTTAATTTTGAGACGGAGCCTCAAGCTATCCCCCTGGGTAGAGTGCCATGGCATCACAGCTCATAGCAACCTCCAACTCCTGGCTCAAGCGAGTCTCCTGCCTCTGCCTCTCCAGTAGCTGGGACCACAGGCGCCCGCCACAACACCCGGCCATTTTTTGGTTGCAGCCGTCATTGTTGTTTGGCGGGCCCAGGCTGGGGATTCGAACCCGCCACCTTAGGTGTACGTGGCTGGCGCCCTAGCCAATTGAGCCACAGGCGCCGAGCCAGGCTGCTTACTTTTACTGGGCCTCATTGGGGCTTCTCTGTCCACCACCTGGGGGTAATCCAACCTGGGCCTAGTTTACCCATAACCCTGAGTCAAGGCTAGGCAAACAGTGAACCCATTACAGAGCCAATGGACCCCAGGTCTGGTGAGTAGACAAACAGCCCTGCAGGCAGAACTGAGCTTTCTAAACTAAGGGCAGGTAAAGCAGTTTGCTGGGGTATTCCCCAACAATAACCTACAATAGGCCCTAACACAGTGAAGGCAGATAGGATGTGCCACCCCAAAACATGCCATGTTAGCATAGGAATTATTTTTAACTGAAGGCCAAAAAATTACCTGGCTTTTAGGCAGTCCTCTTACCTGCCTTAAAAGCCAGGTAATAATGGCCTACGAAAAAGGTGACCTTTCTCTACCAGGAAGGGGAGAGTACTTTAATTACCAAAGAGTATGCTTAAACAGACTCTACTAAAGTAAGTTATCTCTCATTGGTACCCCCACTCATATTTCTTAGTCACTTTCCCGTAACTTATCAGCCTTAAAGCCCAAACTCCCTTTCCTATCATTAGTCACTTTCTATAATTCATGAACCTTTGTTAAAAATGGCACTATATGTGAAATTAAATATAAATAAAACCATATGCTCCCTCCCCAGTTAATCTGTCTTTTGCCAGTTTAATTCACAGCCCCCAGGAACTGAACCTAACAGCATAAAGAAAGTTTTTCCCCTCCCCTGCAACAGAAAGGGTTAAGTGCTAGCCAATGAGACTTTATTAGGTTGGATCTGGAGAGCCAGTGGGCACTTTCTGCACCAAAAGGGGTGATCAACATCAGGTATGTAAATCTGCTGTTATGTTTGAGGCAGGGATGTTCCTGCATGGACAAAGTGAGAAGAAAAACCACAGGTATCTGTGTCTGGATAAGCCTGCTTCCATGGCTCTAAATCTCCTGCCAACTAAAACCCAAAAGTATGGGTGTGTTCAGATTTATTCTAGTGTCCCACAAGTTTGTTGTATGGATAAGGATAGACTAGCTGAGTACTGATCGTACCACTGGCTAAACTGTGAATCTGATATACTTCTTAGCTGACACTGACCATGCTGCAAAAGGCAAGTTCAGAAGATACTGCTGTCTGCTCAAACCCTAGCCTCAAAGGGCAGACCTGCAGCAGGTCAGTGAGGAAAAGTAGACAGCAGGAAGCCGGGTCGGGCCAAGTTGAGCTTGTGCCCTGAGGTTCCTTAGCATGGGGATTGCTGTGGTTTTAAGCAGGAAAACAAGGGGAGTGAAGATGGGTTGAGTCCTGCCATATCAGATGGCAGAAGTGGCCCCCACTACCCCACCTAGAAATCCTGGGCAGCCCTGAAGGTGGGTCAAGGAAACAATGACTCTGTCTCTCCCAGCTTGTGACTCCCTCAGGATTTAAGTACTGGCTACCCTGTAGGTCTGGTCCTGCCGACACCCCTCCAAGGCTCAGAAAGAGTACCACCAAGAGCCCGTCTATAGTTGACCACCTCTGAGGTCCTGGTCCCACGTTCCCGGCTCCTTACTGGCCACATTTGCCCGATCCCCAGCCCAGACTCCCTTCCACCTATGGTAAGCACCCCTCTCAAACTCTCCAGACCGAGACCCCATTGGCACCCCTCGTCCCAGCCTAGACAAGGGACAGTCTGTGACCTGAGCCCTACAGCAATCCTGTGGGCCACCCCCAGAGAGGTCCAAGACAGGTTGCATCGTTAGGTCCCTTCCTTGGCCTGAGACTGAACCATACCCGGGACATCCCCAGCCAGCGACCCTCCCCCAAGCCCTGCCCCCGGCCCAGGGTCTAAAGCGCCTCGAGCTCCGGCACCCCCCCTCCCCCCTTGCCCTGGGCACACCTTGAGATCGTCCGCGGCGTCCTGTAGCGGGCGCACGCGGTGTGTCCAGTGTTCCCCAGAGCGCTCACAGGCCGCGCACAGAAGGCGTAGCTCCTCGCCGCAGAAAGCTGCCAGTGGCTCGCGGTGCGCGGCGCACACGCCCTGCGGGACCGGCGACGGCGGGTGCAGGAGCCGCGCCATCTCGGCCATCTTGGCGAGCGGGCGGTTGGGCCTCAGGTTCCTTTGTGGGGACAGCTCGCGGCACTCGGGACATGCGTATGGGCCCTCAGGCTGGCCCCAGCAACGCCGGATGCACTCGCGGCAGAAGTTGTGACCGCAGTCCGTCATCACTGGGTCAGTGAAGTAGTCGAGGCAGATGGCACAAGTGGCCTCCTCCTGGAGGTTAGTGGACAGGTCGGGGGCGGCCATGGCGCGGGTCGGGCGAAGGACCGCGGAGCTGTCTGCGTAGTCTGACGGCCGCCACCAAGGCTGCGGGGAGCGCGCGGGGACGCAGGGGATGTGGGGACGTGAGGCGCAGGATTCTGGGGTTGCAGGGGCTCTACGGCGCAGGACTCCGAGGCGCAAGATCAGGAGGTTGTGGGGATTTCGGGACGTAGGCGGTGGCTCTGGGAACTTGGATTCTGGGCACTCTAGGGATGCAGGTCGCGGGGCTCCCAGATGCCGGCAGGAAGAGGAGCCCAGGCGGAAGCAGGAAGCGACTGGGTGTGAGTGTATGTGACTTTTTTTTTTTTTTTTTTTTGGAACAACCCGCTTTTGCTTCCTATTGGTCACCACCCGTCACGCGGCCCGCGAGAGGGACGGAATTGGAAAGCGTTCACCCGGTGACCCAGCGTGCTTGTCATCTGCGCGCGCACTTGCAGCTGGTCCTCTACCGCGGCAGCGGGTAAGGGTGAGACCCGGCTGGGACCCTACGGTGGGGAGCAATGAGTGCAGGAGGGAGTGCTGGGAAGGGATGGGGGCAGGGGGCGGGGCGCTGGAAGACTGGAGCACAGTGAGAACCACGGAGGGTGACAGGGGGCGGGGCTCAGGGCCAGGACCCACCTCCGGAGAAGTTGGGTTCACAGGAAGAATGGGCGGGTGCGACTGGGCGCACTGAAGCAACTGCGAGGACTAAGGGAACCCGAAAGCTGGGGTGCCGTCACCATCGCCAGGTGCACCTTTACCCTTCTGCCCGCGCGCTCCAACGCGGATATCCTCGGATGCCCTGGGCCCCGCACAACCTCACCAACAATTGGGAGTTTGGGGTATGGTTAGGGTGACCAGATTTTAACATCTGTGAGGCGGGACAACATGGCCGGGGGGCGGAGCAGGGGCAGGGCAGGGCCTGACAACAATGCAAGCTTTGATAAGTTCTCTATAATCACTTCTCAGCAATTATTTGTTATTACAGTTTAACATTATAAATTAACAAAAATAAGATAAAACTCATATTCTGGCGAAATAGCCACATGGCAGCCGAAAACCGTATATTCCCTTGTTCTCCAGCCCGTTCCTGCATTCTTTCCAAAAATCGGGACTTTTAAAAAACGCTGCGGGACGTGGGGCAAATTGTTGAAAAGCGGGACTGTCCCGCCAAAATTGGGACGTCTGGTCACCCTAGGTAGGGTATGGAGGTTCTCTTCGGGACCAGCTATCAGGTCCAGGCTCTCACTCTGTAGGTGCATGTTGCTCCAGAGTGCCCCCTCACTCAGAGACTCTGGCCTTGTAGGTGTAGGAGTACACTGTGGACTTCTGGGGCGCCAGTGACTCTGATTGGGCTGTTAAAGTGCCTGACCCTGGGTGGGGTGGCGGGTTCGCTAGAACAGGGAAAGGTGCTGTAGGAAGGAGAACAGAACCCCTCAAATGATCCTTACCTCTTTTGGATTTTGCCCATGCATGTTTCACTTTAGAGTCGAAAGGGGTGGGGTGTGCAGCTCCTTTCCAGGGTTCAACCCTTACTTTGGAAACCTTTGAGCACCTCTATTTGTCGGGGCACCAGCACGCGGCCCTGAGTACCTTCCCCACCTGCGAAGGACTCATAAGACATTGGGGAGGATGCATAGGATTTCTGTAGGACACCTGAAACCATCCTTTACATAGTAACCTATATCTCCCCAAGCTGGGTGCAGTGGCTCACACCAGTAATCCCAGCACTTTGGGAATCCAAGGCAGGAAGACTGCTTGAGGTCAGGAGTTTGAGATCATCCTGAGCAACCAAGGGTGACCCCATCTCTTAAAAAAAAAAAAAATATATATATATATATATATGTATATATATATGGGGAAATTAAAAAGAAAAACAAAAAACAAAAAACTTCTGTGTAGTTGGAGCTGGGATTCCCAGAGTCAGGGACATTCCTAAGTACAGAGAGAGGACAGTGGCATAACCAAAGAGAATTTGACCATGCTATGCCTGGTATAAAGGTCTGTATAAAAAAGTGATGGACTAGGAAACAAGGCCTTTGGAAAGGTTCCTCTGTGAAGTATCTGTGAGTGTAGCATCTTAATGTTTGATGACTTTAATCAGAATTATATTTTGACTTTGAGAAACCAGCCCACACAGTCCATGGCTCTCAAGTCCCAAAGCAGAGAAGCCTGGCAGGTGGCCAGCAGTGAGTAATGGAACCTCACCTTCTGCAGTGCCAGCATCTCCACCCTCACCTGTGTCTCTATCCCTTCACCCACACAGTCACTGTGGAGATGACCATCTGACCAGATTTGGGAGCCCCCAAGCAGAAGAAAGGCTGTAGGGGACCTGGGAAAGCAGCCTGGGAGTAGGTGTGCAGGTGGGACCCATCATTCACGCTATAGAAGGAGAGCTCTCCAGCCTCGAAGTCCAGGAAGATGCCCATGTGGGTGGGTGGCTCAGTCAGTGTCACAGGAGTGGGGGTGGCCATTGTGGTGCACAAGAACTTCTTTCCTTTGGACAGCTGCACCACCCAGAATCCATTTTCAGGGGACTTGGGAACCCTGTCTTTCCGGCTCACGTTGTCTCTGCACACACCCAGGGCCCACAGTGCATCCCCAATGAGGTTCATGCCCACCTCCCAGTAGTGTCTCCCTGAGGAGAAGATCTTCTGGCCCACAACACAAGGGTAGGCCACAAATCTGTCCTTGTTGAAAAACTCACTGCTTTCAGGCAGGGAACTGAGGTAGCGCCTCTGGCGGCTCTCATACAACAGGAGGTAGGGGTACGCTGAGTTGGGGTCAGGCACCACATCCTCTGCAGACAGGCCAGGATGGTGGGGAGACATGGGTGCACTGTTCAGGGCCAAGGGCTAGAGAGAGCCAGAGCCCTAGCAGTGAGGCAGGGTGGAGCAGAGGGTGGCTCATGGCTGAATGATCCATAAACTCCCCAGAATCTAGCCAGAATCTGAGGTTCTCTAATGGTCCTGCACCCCACCTGTATGGGTGCAACATTGGTGTTGATAAGGAAACATGCTAGGGGTGGGAAGCTATTTGGGAGCTCAGCAAGCTTCATCCAACAAATGGAACCACCAGAGTGAATATCCAGTAGCCATCAAAGATGAGGCAGTGCAGTAGGAGGACCCTTCCTAGCCCCAATTGGCAGTTCTTCCCCAACGTATGGCTTCTGAGGCTGGGGGTTGGGTGGGGCATTACCCAGAATCCAGGGCCCTGGGCTCTCACTTACCTTGAAAACCTTTCAGCACCTCTATTTCTCCGGGCACTCTGCACACAGTCCTGAGTACCATTGGGGGGACAACCTCTGGGTACTGCACACTCAAGCTGTTCTTCATCCAGTGGACACAATCTCATTTTCCCCTCTGGCCCTGCCTGGAGCCCTCCCTTACCCACCTTTGCCACCTCCACCTTGGGTGACCACATACCTGCTCAGCGGGTCCTTGATATTCTGCAAAAGACAGAAGGAGGAGGATGGGTGTAGAAGGGCCAAGCTCAAGACCCACCCCCCAAAGTTGTCAGTGCTACCTCCTGTCAGCTTCCTTGTACTCCCTCCCCAGCAATCAAGTAATATCCTTGCCAGGGTGCTTCTGAGCTTTCTTTGCCACACCAGGCTCCCATGCCCACTGGAGACCCTGGTGCTTAACCTAAGCCCAAGGTCCAGCTGGGCAGTACAGATGTCAAAGACTGGTTACAGGCTAGAAGGCTCTTCTACCCTTTAAGGCACATTAGCAGGAGACACCAACCTTGTGGAGGATGTGGAAAAATGAGGATGAGGGCTGCAATTGTACTTGGGTCTGGCTTGGGGCCAGAGAGGGAATAGGATAACAGACCAAGCCACCTGGGCATTTTCTGGAGCCTCTTTAGGAGTCTGGAATTCCCAAACACTACTGTTAACATCCCTAGCCTGGGAAGCTATAGGGATTTCTGTTTCCCAGTGACCAATTCTCTAGTTTCTGGACCAGGATCCTAAGTCTTGGCATGGGAATCTCACACAGATGACATGCTCAAGTCCCCTGCTCATGACAGCAGCCACCTACCAGCTGCATAGCACTTAAACCAACTCACTGGGTTGTGAGCAAAGCTTTTTTGTTTTTAAATACAGAATCTTGCTGTATCTAGGTAGGAGTGTAGTGGCATCACCATAGCTCACTGCAGCCTTGAACCCCTGGGTTCAAGTGATCCTCCCGCCTCAGCCTCTCAAGTAACTAGGGCTATTCACCACTATACCTGACTATTTAAAAAATTTTTTGGTAGAGATGGGATCTTGCAATGTTGTTCAGGCTGGTCTCAAACTCCTGGCTTCATGTGATCCTTCCACTTCAGCCTCCCAAAGTGCTGGGATTATAGGCATGAGACCCCATGCAGCCAGGCTGCTTTATAACAGATGACAAAGTATTCAGGGTGAAGGGCATACCTACATGTGTAACTTTGACCCAGTCTGTACAAAAATAAAGTATGTGAATAAAATATCCGAACCCCCTAACATTATGAAATAAAAAAAAAAAAGACTATTACCCAAAGTTAGAGCAACTGATGAATCTATTATCCAGGACAAAACCACAGGGTGTCAGGATTCCATATAGTGACTGCACTATATATGGATATCTGTTGTTGAAGTGGTCTGCTTATGGGACTTCGTTTTGGTAGCCTGTGCTAAGATGCAGCCCTTCTCTGTGAGGCTGCATTTGGTCTATGAGCTCATGTCCTCATAGTGAATAGGTGATTTAGACAAGTGTGTGGTGGTGAGCCCTGCTGCCCAACCCCAAAGACCCAATCCCTGCTGGCTGTACCTGCAGCATCTGGAGGGGCTCGCGATGACTCAGGTCCTCCAACTGCAGCAACAACATTTCCAGGGAGTGGCCCTGTTGGGCCAGCAACACCTTGTTCTCCTGAAGCAGGGTGGCTGTCTCCTCCTCCTCCTTCTTTAGGGCCCGAAGAAGCCTGCGCTCTTCTTCCACCAGGAAGAGGCCCACCTTCTCAAACTCCAGCACGATGCGCTCTCTCCGCTTCCTCACCTTGTTCTGCAGGTGTGTGTGTGAGGGGTCACCCCAGATATTGTAAGAGGGGTGACTCAGCACCAGGATGCCAGCATATCTCCCTCAGGCCCCTGGTGACCCAGAAAAAGCCAGCAACCCCAGCCAGGGCTGGGAGCTTTAGGTGAGGACTGCAGCATCTTGTCACTGTGGTGTAACAGTACTCTGAGCCCCAAAGAGCAACCTCCACACATCCAAACATCCATTTAAAAAATAAAAATAAAAACCCTACAAAAAACTAGGATTCCCAGCAACCAATCAAAGGGCTTCAGTTTCCTTGAAAAGACACATTATGAAAGTCCTCTCAGCGGTTATTAACCCTACAAGGAAAGTCACTCTGAAACAGAAAATTCTCTTTTTGGTTTCTGTTTCTGCTTTCTTCAGCCCTTTCTTGCCTTTATAAAGCCCATATCCTCTGAGTGCTCTTTCTCTCTCCCTCCCCTTTTTCTTTCCTTTCTTTCTGTCTGTTCATTTTCTCTCTCTCTATCTTTCTTGAGACAGGGTCTCACTCTGTCACCCAAGCTGGAGCGTAGTGGTGAGATCATACCACACTGCAGCCTCCAACTTCTGGGCTCCAGCCAGCCTCTTGCCTCAGCCTCCCAAGTAGCTGGGACTATAGGTAAGCACTATCACACCTATCTAATTTTTCTATTTTTTGTAGAGACAGGGGGGTCTCTATGTTGCCTAGGCCAGTCTTGAACTCCTGGACCCCTCAGGTACCCACCTGCCACTCAGCTAAGATCTGCTCCTCCTTGGCCTGCATCTTCCCTGTTTTGGACATCTCCTCCCGAAGGTATTCCATGTCCTTGTCCAACTTCAACTGTGGGATGCAACCCCCCCCCCACAGGATTTGGGGTCAGCAATGTCCACATCTCTCACCCAGAATCCAGATTGTGCTCACTGAAGCTGCATTCACCCCAGAGATCCTCTTAAGGAGAGGTGGGTGACCAAAAGACATCACTTGAGATTATTTTCAGCTAAAAGCAATTAAACAACAGATACAAGAATTGCTCCAACCTTTGCCTTCCTCTACCTAAGAGCAGGAGAGGGGAGAACACCTAACAGGTAGAAGATGCCCTCCCTAGACTAGGAGAAAGTTTTTAAAACTAAAGGTAGGAAGTCAAAAGCTATAGCAGTCTGTGTATCTCTTGTTTACTTCCTCATGCCGTCATGCTTCTTTGGGTCATTAGTTCCTTGTTAAGGGTTCTTGAGTCATTTAAAACTTGTATTAAGGCTCGGCGCCTGTGGCTTAATCGGCTAAGGCGCCAGCCACGTACACCTAAGGTGGTGGGTTCGAATCCCCAGCCCGGGCCCGCCAAACAACAATGATGGCTGCAACCAAAAAATGGCCAGGTGTTGTGGCGGGCGCCTGTGGTCCCAGCTACTTGGGAGGCTGAGACAGGAGACTCGCTTCAGCCCAGGAGTTGGAGGTTGCTATGAGCTGTGATGCCATGGCACTCTACCCAGGGGGATAGCTTGAGGCTCCGTCTCAAAAAAAAAAAAAAAAAAAAAAACTTGTATTAAGGGCAGCACCTGTGGCTCATAGGAGAGGGCGCTGGTCCCATATGCCGGAGGTGGCGGGTTCAAACCCAGCCCCGGCCAAAAACTGCAAAAAAAAAATCTTGTATTAAGTAAGTTCAGATGCTCTTTCCCTGTTCATTTGTCTTAAATCAGTTTAATTCTCAAAGGTAGCCTAAAAACCATAAAAAGGGAAAGATAAGGTTTGCTCCCCCTGAGTTACCTAGGCCATAAAGTCTAGGTTTCCCTTGTCCTCCTGGACACCCCCTGCCCGCCCCGATGTGACCCACCTTGTACCCCTGCACAGCCTCATCCAAGGGCAACGCCCTGTGTAGGCGGTGCTCCTTGGCCTCCCTGCAGACCACACAGATGGGGCTCTGGTCCTCCTCACAGAAGAGCTTGAGGGGCTCCTGGTGCAGTGAGCACAAGTCCCGTTTCTGCAGGCCAGGGTGCTGCCGTGCCATCTCAGCCACCTTAGTCAGCAGCCGGTTGGGCCGCAGGTTCCTGTGGGGGGAAGTCTCCCTACACTCGGGGCAAGAGAAGCTGCCCTTCCTCCTCCTGCGCCCCTTCTTGCCCTTGGCTTTCTCCCAGCTCAATTGGATACACTCTCGGCAGAAGTTGTGTCCACAAGAGGTCATCACGGGATCGGTGAAGTAGTCCAGGCAGATGGAGCATGTGGCTTCCTCCTTCAGTTTCCTAGCAAGTTCCACAGCGTCCATGGCTCCTAAGGAGACACCAGGCCTCCTGAACCATGAATACCCACCCCCACCATGCTCAGGTTCATGCAGGCCACCCACATAGTGTGCACACTTCCTCTAAGACCTCCCTTTACAGTTGGGGACTAAAACCAGGGTCCAGTTAAGGGGTCATAGCTGTCATTGAAGAGACAAAAAGCCTTCCTGGAAACTGCAAAGGCCCTCCCTGGCCACTGTTCTCAGGCCCCTTCACCCCAGTTCTTCAGCCCTGTCTTTGCAGTGCCCTGCTAAGTTACATCCACTGGCTATCTGCTGAACTCCTGTCTCCTATGGTTGAGGTCTAAGTGCCTGCCCTGCCTTTCTGGGCCTGCCTCTGCTGCTGCCACTGCCAGCTAGGATAGAAGATTATCCGGATCTTCTCCCCTAGCTTGAATAAAGAGCATTCTAACAAATGGTAGAATAATTACTTAATAAAACTTCTCCATACACCAAAGGAAAAGGAAATTGTCAGAGGAAAAAAGCAATTTTCCATCAAGGAGTGATAGTTCAGAGCAGAAAAGACAAATGTCTATGAGTGCACATGCACTCACGTGCACAGTACACGTGTGCACAGACAAATGCACACACAAATATACCCATGCATATATTTAGTCGTGTTTATATGTGCACATGCATGTACGAATGCACACAACACAATCACATGTGCACAGCCATGCTTACATGCTATGCACAGATGCAGACATACAAATAGGACACAGGCATAGATGTACATACGCATAAACACGCATGCACGTGCACAGAGGTATACACATAGGCAAGCATCCTGTGCATCTGAACACTCGTGACAGCTCCACAAACTGGAGGCGCACCGCGTTCACCTGTCTACTTCTCAGGGATGCTAAGGGGACCATCCCAGTTAGAGGGGGGATTTGTAAATGTGTCTTAACTCCTAGCATGACCTTTGCCCTCTTATTCTGTAATCCCCTAAAGCGCCGGCGTCTAGGGATTTCCTAGAAGTACGGAACTCTGCCTCACGTTAATCTCAAAGCTGCCACATCCCACCCACTTGGTGCCTGCCCTGTCCCTGCCTCTGGGGAGCCCCAGGAGCGCACCGCTGCCCGCCAGGATAGAGCAGAGACAGGGCCTCGGTCCTCTGGGCAGCTAACACCCCGAATATCCTTCTGTGGATGCCGGGCTCGTCCGTCCGGTCTCGTGGTCAGTCGGGCCTGCAGTTTCCACGCTGCCCCTGTCCAAGGCCGGCCGGGCGTTGGCGAAGGAAGCCGGACTGGCCGGGTCTGCCTTGCGGAGCCGGAGGTGCCACCGCCCGGCCGCGGGCGGGAGTGGAGGCTGGGGGCTTTGTGGCGTCAGTGGGGGAGGGGATACGAGGGTGGGGCTGGAGGAGGAGTGTAGCCTGCAGGGCGGGGGGTGGCGCCTTTCTAATGAAGTAGGGGGTTGGCAGGTGGGGGTGGGGAAGTTAGCAGGTGGCAGGAGCAGGGAAGCGTTTACTAGGGGTGGGGTGAGGAGGTTACCTGCTGTCCAGCGAAGAGGGCAAGAGTGGGGAGCAGAGGTGAGGAGCATCGTTGGCGTAGGGCGGGGCTTTCAAGAACAGAGGCGAATATCTTGGGGATCTGGGGACAGGAGCCGCTCCACTGGGGTTGGGGATGCCTGGGGCTGGCGAACCGGGTGCTGGAGGGGGCGGGTGCTAGATCGGCCTCAGCTAGGGGATGAAGAGGAGTTTGGGAGTAAGGGGGAAGTTTTCAGAAGGGGAGGAGGGAGGAAAGGTGGCAGGAGCTTCATGGTGGTGGTGGTGGGGCAGTCTGGGTAGAGGGTTGGTCAGCATATGGAGAGGAGTGGGGGCAGGCTGGTGAGGACGGCCACAGCGAATGGGGTGAGAGGTGCCAGGGGAGGCTGGCTCCCACTTGGGAGGAAATGCAGAGGGTCGGGAGGGGGCGCGCTGCTAGCCTCTTCTGCGTGGTCTGCGTGTAGTCAGCGTCTAGATCGGAGTCTATCTTGGAGTCATGAGGAGACTTCGTCCCATGCTGGGGATGGACCAGGTCGGGGGCTCAGGGAAGGTCCGGTACCCTGGGGTGAAGTAGGGGGTTCTTGCCAGCGCCCCGGGTAGTTTCGGCCAGTATGCCGACCCCCTAATCCTGACCCGGCCCAGTCTAGTGGCTGCGAGTGCTGAGGGTAACGGGTAGGGAGCGGACAGATGGGGAAACTGAGGCTTGGGCCACACGGAGAACCGGCAGCAGCAGCAGAGTTCAGCCATTTCTAAAGCGTGCGGGTGTAGACAGCTGGCCACGGAGGTAGACTTCTGTGTAGACGACTGAGTTTCCCTGGGCTCCTGGGCTGAGGTATTGTTTCTTCCGAGGTCTCTCCTTGCTGGCTATCACAAGGACTGGGTCTGTGCGCTGGAAGGGTGAGGGTTGAGTGTGCTCACACAGACTGGATTAGTGCTAATTCCAGTTTATCCGTCCTGTAGTTTACATCAGTGAAGGAATTCTACGCTGTGGATTTCCTTCAATTTAGAATATAGAATCAAGGATTAGGGAAAAAAAATATTTAATTTCATCTGTAAACCACCCAACTCAACATTTTGCTGTATTTGTCTCTGCCCTGTTGTTTTGTCTTGGCTGAATTTTTTTTTTTTAAAGCAAACCCTGGACAACAGTCGTTTCACCTCTACAAACTTCATTTGGCCTTTGGTTCGTATTCAGATTTCACTGATTACCTCAAAAGTATTTACTGAAGGCCACCGTGGTGACTCACACCTGTAATTCTAACACTCTCTGAGACCTAGGAGGCAGGATTCCTTGAGCTCAATTTGAGACCAACCTGAGCAAAAGCAACACTCTGTCTCTACTAAAAATAGAAAAATTGCCTGGTTATGGTGGTGTGCACCTGTAGCCCCAGCTCAGGACTCTTAAGGTGGAAAGATTGCTTAAGCCCTGGAGTTCTCGGTTGCAGTGAGCTATAATTGCACTACAGCACTCCAGCCTGGGAGATAGAGCAAGACCTGGTCTCAAGATAATAATAACAACAACAACAACAACAAAAATAAATAAAATGGTTTGTTTGAATCAGGATTTTAACAAGGTAATAAGGTCTTTTAACACTTAGTATAGTTTATCTTTTATTTTTCTTAATTTTTTTCCTCATCTTTTTCTTTTTTAGTAATGCTGTTAGGGAGGGCAAACCGGTTTTACTCTACCTTTCTTTATATGGGCTAAAAATTGTATTAACATAAGGCAGATTAACAAGAGAAAAACCATTTACATGGGAGTCTCAGGAAACATGGGACTCAAAGGACAGAGAAGCTACCTGAAAGGTCTAGGAGCTTGAGGCCTCTGGGAGGTGGTGGTGACAAGTTTTGGAAGCTGTGAGGGGAAGAATGTATAGTGAATAAAGATTGTCATATTTTGCATAAGAGCAAATTGACCCAGCAGGTTAGAATATCCACCTGTCCAAAGGCAGCTTCTTCCCCCAAGACTAGCCCTAGTCTCTTTCCAGTGTGGATATAAAGACCAGCAGGTGAGAACAGGCAAAGGCTATTTACTGAGAGCTCATAGGTACCAAGGGCATCAGACAACATTACTGCTTTTGGCAGAGGCTCCAAGGCAGACAAAGTGGGAAAGCTTTTTATTTTTATTTTTTTGAGACAAGGTCTCACTTTGTCACCCTCGGTAGAGTGCCCAGGTGTCATAGCTCACAGCAACCTAAAACTCTTGGGCTCAAGCAATCTTCTTGCCTCAGCTTCCCAAGTAGCTGGGACTAGAGGCTCCAGCCACAGCTTTTAATGCCCAGCTGTTTTTTTAGAGAGAAGATCTTGCTCTGACTCAAGCTGGTCTCTAACTCCTGAGCTCAGGCACTCCACCTGCCTTGACCTCCCAGAGTGTTAGGATTACAAGTGTGAGCTGCTGAGCCTAGCCTGGGAAAGCCTTTTAGTGTTAAGAAGGGAAGGTTCCATGTGAGCCCTGATGAAGATCGTGGGCTTTGACTTCAGGAGGCTGAGGCGCCTTATTAGAAATGGGGCATCCCTTGGGATTGGTTAGAGGAGCATATTTGCATTTCTCTTGTTGATCTAAGGTGGAAGCAGGAGCTAAAATTCAGAAAACAGCCGGTTATTAAGTTGTGGCCATTCAGGACTGATTGTTCCAGGGGTTATTATTTGGCTTCCTGGATTATTGCTAGGGTGTATGATCTGACTTCCTACAAGTCTGCCTTATAGCAGACTATTGCTGCTGTCTGGAATTCTGGGGAGGAGGGTTTTGTTGGGTTTTTTGTTGTTGTTTGTTTTATTTTTGAGACAGAGTCTCACTATGTCACCCTTGGTAGAGTGCCGTGGCGTTACAGGTTACAGCAACCTCACAATCTTAGGCTTAAGTGATTCTCTTGCCTCAGCTTCCCAAGTAGCTGGGACTACAGGCACCTGCCACAATGCCTGGCTACTTTCTGTTGCAGTTGTTCTTGTTGTTTGGCAGGCCCGGGGCCAGGCTCGAACCTGCCAGCCTCGGTGTATGTGGTTGGCACCCTAACCACTGTACTACGGGTGTCGAGCCTGGAATTCTGTTTTTATAGATTATCTGGCCATTGTCCATTTGTATAGGTGACCCCTCAACAATGTGCGAGTTAGGGATGCCAACCCCTCTCACATGTAATTGTTATATAAGTACCGTTATATAATAATTTTGATTCCCCTAAAACTTAATAAGTATCCCTGGAAAAGAACTTAAACTGTAAAATAATTTGAAGAGGTTTATTCTGAGCCAAATATGTGCAACCATGGCCCAGAGAACCACGCCCAAGAAGCCTTGAGCAAGTGGTCTCACCATGGTTGGGTTACAGTTTGGTTTTATACATTTTAGGAGACAGAAATTACACATAAAGTTGCAAATCAATACATGGAAGGTGTACACTGATTTGGCCCCAAAAGGCAGAACATCTCGATGTAGAGGATTACAGGTTGGATATAGGTGGGTTTAAAGATTCTTTGATTTGCATTTGGTTAAAGAAATGAAACTTCGTCTAATGGCTTGGAATGTTTTAAGGAAGTCTGTTAATCGGAGGCAAACCACTAGACATATACTGGAGCATTTATCTCCAGACTCAAATAATCTGTTAAGTAAATTGATGACCTGCAGATGTGGTTTAATCTCTGCCTAACATGGCCTTATGCCTGTTAGAGTCTTTGTATTTTATTGTTACAAAGAATAGCTCTGAAAAGGACAGGACATAACTAGGTCTGTCTGACCTCCCTTCTCATGGCCAACAACTTAGTTTTAAGGGTTTTTGTGTTTTGGGGGTGTGGGTCCCCTTCACCAAGAGGAGGGTCAGCTAAGGGGCTTAACATTTTATTGTAGTTCATATGATTAATAGCCTACAGTTGGCTGGAATCCTAGTGGATAACATAAACTAACATAAACAGTTGATTAACACATCTTTTGTCTAAGTATTGTTATAATAAAGTAAGCTAGAGAAAAGAAAACGGTATCAAGAAAATTGTAAGGAAGAGAAAATATAGTATTAAGTGGAAGTGGATCATTATAAAGATCTTCATCTTCATCATCATCACACTGAGGAGGCTGAAGAGGAGGAGGAGGAAGAGGAAGGCTTGGTCTTGCTGTCTCAGGTGTGGCAGAGGTGGGAGAATATTCCAGTATAGTGGAGCCCTGTAGTTCAAACCTGTGTTGTTCGAGGGTCAACTGTATATTCCGTCTCTCTTGAGAATGAAGCTGTTATCACATTGAGGAGCTTGTCTAACCCTGGAGAGCCCAGTCTCTGAACCCCACAGGTTATCAAGGAACAATTTGAGAGCACATGTGGTCTGGCAGTTTACTGCCCACCTGCCCTAGGATAGGCTCCATGATCTTCTCTGTCCCTGGGGTTGTTCTTGAGTTCTCCCTTGTGTAAGAGCTCAGCTGGGATGGGTGGCACAGAGAAACCTCTCTGGACCTGGTGCCTGTAGACAGCAGAGGGAAGCTGTAGATGAGGGTGCAGGACCTTAGGGGAAAGATAAAGCTGGAATATGACCTTCAGCAACTTGGTTTTGTGAAGTTGGCATGATTTCATGCTGGGGGTTGTTTTGTCCACGTTCACCACCTTCTGTCAGAGGGATGGATATCATTTTTTAGTACTATTTCCATGGAACCATGGAATCTTGGTGTTGGAAGGGACCCTTATGTTACGTGCTCATCTTGCCAAAGCAGAGTTTTTTCTGCTATGACCCTGGTGACAGGCATCTACCTTCTAGATCAGCGGTTCTCAACCTGTAGGTTGTGACCCCTTTGGAGGTCAAATGACCCTTTTACAGGGGTCACCTAAATACATCCTGCATATCAGATATTTACATTACAATTTATAACAGTAGCAAAATTACATTTATGAAGTAGCAATGAAAATAATTTTATGGTTGGGGGTCACCACAACATGAGGAACTGTATTAAAGGGTCGCAGCATTAGGAAGGTTGTGAACCACTGTTCTAGATGGATATCCTCCATCAGATTTGGGAGGGCTGAAATCTGACCTTTTCTCTCTTGCCCAAATTCCTTCTAAGAGCCCCTACAAGCCCTAAAATTAGGTGGGTTTTCATTACCAGTATACTGTTCTCACTTTCCAACCTGACTCTGAAGCAGTATCATATGACAGATAGCAGAGCCCCTTATCTTAACTCAGGTGTTCCTTTCTACTGATCCTCTGCCTATAGGCAAAGCTTAACTCATTCAACCAATTGCCAACTAAATAATTCCTAAAACCCACCTATGACTTGTAAACTTCCTTTTCTAGATGTCCTTTTTGTGCCAAACCAATGTACATCTTCCATGTACTGATTTATGATTTTACCTATAATTCCTGTCTGTATGAATATATAAAACCAAGCCATATCCCAACTACCTTGGGTTTTGGCAGTCCTCTTTAGACTATGTTCCCGGGCTATGGTAACTCATATTGGCTCAGAATAAACCTCTTTACATATTTTGGCAGAATTTTATTTTTCTGTCACAATTTCCATTGACACGCTCATGTCAGAGGTCTATAGCCCTGGTTCCTGTTTTGCCTTTTGAAATAAGACAGAGGAAGCCTTGTCTTTTTTAACCAGATGCAACACTTCAAATAGCTGAAGGTCCAAACCTTACTCCCTGACCACCAGGTTGTCCATTCTTCAGCCCTAATATCTACATGGCTGCTGCCATTTCTTAACAGAATGGTTTAACCTGGTTTCCAGACTTCTCACTAACATGATTTTCTCTGTAGTCAGCACAAAGCCTGTATCTGTCAGGGTTTTGTCACAGTGACAAACAGCCCTAGATCTCCAAGGCTCATCACAGCAAGGGTGTTTTCTCACACTAACAACATTAGCATCATAGGCCTTGTAGTGGAGAGAAAAAAACTTAACCTTTGTCCTCTTATATTCTATGAATGGGGCCTGAAAATTACACCACCACCAATAACAACAACAACAACAGATAATGGAGGGGGAAATGGCATATACATTATCATTATATATTTTTAATTTTATATGCCCAGGGTTTTTACAGAAAAGAAATGAAAATCTAAAGACTCTTATCAATGGAGAAGGCCCTGACTCAAATCCACATAACACACCTTTTTCTTATTTAAGGAGCTTTTCTTGGCTACCTCCCATAAATGCCCTCACCTCTATTTTTTGGTTCAGGGAACTGCAGTGTTTCTACTTGAAGTCAAAGGCGCTTCTTGAGATTTACTCTTAGATAATTTATTCTTTGTGATTTCCTTATCTCTTGTGTATATAGCCTCCCCTGTTCAGTGATTGACTGACTAGACCCCCTCTTGGCCAGCGGGATCCCCTAAAACTGAGTTGTTAGCCATGAGGAAGGAGATAAGACATGCCTCATCATGTCCCATACTCTTCTCAAAGATATCTTTTGTGACTCATTAACAGGCTTAAGGCTATGCAAGACATACCTGTAGGTCCTCAGTATACACAGGAAACAAAACTGTACTTTGTCTCTGATTAACAGACTACCTTATCATAACTTAAGCATTCTTTTTTGCTGACTCCTGGTCTATTAGAACCTAACTCTTTCAGCTGATTGTCAACGGAAGAATCTTTAAACCTACCTATAACTTGTGGGCCCTGGCTTTAAGATGTCCTTATCTTTTAGGGTCAAACCAATGTATGCCTTCCACATATTGATTTATGATTTTACCAGTAATTCCTGTTTCCCTGAAAGCTGTAAAACCAAACTATAACCCCATCGCTGCGAGTCCATTTGCTCAAGGCTTCTTGGGTGTGATTCTGGGTAATGGCCCTCAAATTTGGCTCAGAATAAACTTCTTTAAATTATTTTACAGAGTATAGCTTCTTTTCCATTGACATAGGTTATTAAATACTTGTTTTTCTCTTATTAATATCACTTTTCTTAAGGATGCCCCAGCAATAACTATGAAGGGTAGAGAGAAAATTATTTTTCCTCCCCTAACACAGTCCTCAGAACAGAGGTCACCAACTCTCAAAGCCTTAAATAAACAGATCCAGAAAATATAGTAAAAGTAGAGTTTATTTAAGCATAAAGTTTGAGGGTGGAAGTCAGTGCTCCAAAGTGGGGAAGTTTGGAACTCATTTATGTAGTTAAGGTTTGAGAAGCTTAAGGCTAGTACACAAGGCTAGAATATAATTACAGTAATCTGATTAGTTGGGGTGGCATTCTTTCTGGGAAATGTATATTTAACATTCCACATTGGGGGTGTAACAGTCATGGGTCTTTTGTGCCATCTGGACTGAGTTAGGTGCAAGATAAACTCAAATAAAATTCTAAGCTCCCCTGCTGACTGAATGCACCCCTCCTGGCCGTGGAGGGAAGGGAGGTCAGACTTGCATAGTGTAGAATTTAGAGTTTAGACACAACTGACCAGCTTTAATGTCAAAACAGATCATAAAACTTTTTGTGACAATAAGATACTAAATTATTAACAGACTTTAAGGCCATGCTTTAGTTTGGGCCTTGGGCCCAACAAAGTTTAAATCACCTGCATGCCATCAATCTGCTCAGCAGATCACTTGAGTTAGTATATTGCAGCATGTCTGTGATAAACAGACTTCCTTTCTATAATTTAAAACATTCTAAGCCTTTAGACCAGGGGTTCTCAATCCACAACGACTCCTTTATTCCATTTGTAACAATGGGGCAATTAGGAAGGTTGAGAACCACTGCTTTAGACAAAGATTTCTTTTTTCTTTTCTTTTTCTTTTCTTTTCTTTTTTTTTGAGACAGAGCCTCAAGCTGTTGCCTAGGGTGGAGTGCTGTGACATCACAGCTCACAGCAACCCCCAACTTCTGGGCTCAAGCGATTCTCTTGCCTCCTCCTCCCAAGTAGCTGGGACTACAGGCGCCCACCACAATGCCTGGCTATTATTTTCTTTTTTGGTTGCAGCCGTCATTGTTGTTTGGCAGGCCTGGGCTGGATTTGAACCCACCAGCTCAGGTGTATGTGGCTGGCACCTTAGCTGCTTGAGCCACAGGTGCCAAGCCAAAGCTTTATTTCGTGAACCAATTATAAATCAAAGAATCTTTGAGTCCATCTATATCATATCACCAATAAAACTCTCTCTTCCATTACTTCACTATCTTAGTGGTCTTTTGGATGACATAGTTTAATAAGGAGATTTGGTTTCTGTCCCCAGACACAGCTTTTCTGAAACTCTCAGAATTTCCTGAGAGATAGGAGTGTCTTTTGTTATTCATAAGGCACCTCTTCCCATCACACTAGAGCTTAAGCTACTGAGGTGACTCAGGTGGAGACCCTAGATAGGAGGGGGCTGGTTACAGAAAGACCAAGTGATAAGAGGGTTGGAACTTTTCACACTACACCCTGCTGCACCAGGAAGGGGAGAGGGGACCAGAGGTTATACTCTACAAAGAGCCTTAAACAAAAAGATCTGATGAGTTTCTGGGTTGATGAACATATTGAAGTGCCCCAACTCCATAGGGATAGAAGTTCCTGCTCTGGGAATCCTTCTGGACCTTGCCTTAGGAACTGTTTCATCTGGCAGTTCCTTCATAGTATCCTGTATTATATACTTATAAATGTAAGTCAAGTGTTTCCCTGAATTCTGTGATGTGTCTCTTCTTTGAAGGGCATGGATCCCATCCAAGAGGGCTCCACTCTCATGACCTAATCACCTCCCAAAGCCCTCCCCCATCCCCACTTTGGGGTTAGGATTTCCTATCAAGCCTCATACACATAAAAATATTAACATCAGTAAAATTTGTATGCCTTTCTCCTATTAATCTGTCTTTTGTCAGTTTAATTTGCAGATCCTAGTTACATAAGAGGGTAGAGGAAAAAATTTTTCCTCTTCTGTAGTTACACTTCAGAGATAGCTGCCAGGTCCTTGAGGATATAACCCTTAGGTATGAGACTGAAAAGAAGTTTGATTAACCTTTAAAAAGATTTAAAGATATTTCAAAAGAATAGAGGAAAAACATTCTGAAAGAAAGGGAGAGAAAATATATTACCTTAATTTTGAAAGGCAGAATTAAGTTCTTATTTTTAATTTTTATTTTGTCCTTATACCCAAAGTTTCCACATGCCTGAACATTAAGTAGTTATTAAATATTTGTTAAAATATTGCATCAGGTTAGGATGTTCATTATTAATGCTTTTTAAGGGACTCCCAGTGCCCCTTCCTAATAAAGCAATTGGCAACAGCTTTAATATCCCCAAAGGGAAAACTATAAAATCATTAAGATAAATCAGATAGTTCTCATGTGTCCTAAAAATTGTTAGGTATAGAGGATTGAACATCATACCTGCTATAACAGTCACCAATTTCAGAACTCATCTGAGGAAGTGCCGAGAACAAGACAATTTCCTGGCAAGCATTGATATCTCTTGTGACTTGGAAGGCAAGCTACCAAGTAACTCAGTAATCCTGGAGAAGCCAACATGGGTCCTGTTAAGCATTAAGCATTTTATGGCAGTTCCTTGAAGAATTAATGAAGGGAATTGCATGTAATCTTTTTGGAAATCATTTTCTTGAGTACATAACTTTTTACCACCTTTTGTTTACCCATATGAGATGATTTTCTTGAGCAGGTAGCCTCTAAAACACATGGTCCCTGAGCACGCAGCCCCTGCATGTCTTTGCTTAGTAATCTTTCCACCCATTATGTATTTTCTCAATAAAAGGATTCTGCGAGAAGTGCTCAGGGCTATCCTGCACCTATGATTAGCCTCACCTCTTGCAGCTTGTACTGTCAATCCATGTCTCTTGTGATCATTTCTGCAGTTGCAACAGTTAGGTTTAATGAAAGGCAGATTGTAGAACAACATATATAGTATGTCACCATTTGGTAAAATAATTATTAAATGAGCACCATCAGTCTGTTTTGTATTGTTGGGACACTTGTTTCAAAATGCAGGGCAAATGGGCCATTAATGCTGGTGACTGCTAGATAAGCTAACTTCCAGAGCACCCTTCATGAATTTTACGGTTGGGAGTTCCCAGTGTTGATTTCACTTAAGCTGAGTTAATAACGCACCATACTGGCACCATACTGGCTGGATTTCTCACGTGTAACCAGCCAGGCTTCTACCTTAACAGGAAATACACAGGGTGATTTAACACACACAATTTGCAGGAATTTTACTGGAGATAGGCCAGTAACACATACACCACACCACCACCCCCCCCCCTACACATACACTTCTAGCCATCCTTTGAATCTAATAGGAGATGGGCCAAGTTATCAGACATGACTCATGGGACTTCCAAAATAATTGGAGACAGACTAACTTAATACACAACTATCTGAACTTATAACTGAACTATGCGTTTGTTAAATATAAGCCCTACCCCATAAGAAGACGTAGTGATGGGCGTGGCTATGCAGTGTATCTGCATAGCCACGCCATGCAATTCTGTGCTGAAAGTGCACTGAGCGGTAAGGAGGACTGGAATACCTTTTATCTGCCACAGCTCCTTTCTCCTAGCCATTCGCACTTGCGCATGTGCGTGTGTGTGCATGGGTAACCACAGTCACAGGCATCCTATTGCACATGTGTGAACAGCTAGGAGAAAGGAGTTCATGCATCACTAGCGCCAGCCTCACCACCAAGGTCAGCTCTCCCTATCAGGTTTCAGAAGAAGATGACTTAACTGTATTTGAATAAATGTAGATTGTTGTACTATACTTAATAAAAATAAGACATCCCCTGAAAATAAGCCCTAGTGTGTCTTCCTGAGAAAAAAATAAATATGAGACAGTGTCTTATTTTTGGA
>CAUYQV010047902.1:0-29770 GCA_963574575.1 Galagoides demidoff
GATCTATCTGTTTGAAGAAGACTGCTTCTCTCTCTCTCTTTCTCTCTCTCTCCTCAGCTAAAGTAGATAGCCCTCAAGCACCTAAGAGAAACTGTTCCTGAGCAAGGTAGCTTAGTGGTCCATGTCCAGAACCTACCTAAGTTGGGCCCGAGACCTGGCCAGTCCCAGGCCCTGACAAGTGGTGTCAGAAGTGGGATAGTGAACACCACTGACAAAAATGTAGGTGAAACACTTATATGCCTCTGGCCAAAAAAGCGATTTGAGGGACAGCAGTAAAAATACTTTGTGCAGGCATACTTGTGAGAAACTGAGGCAGAATCCCATGTGGCCAGGTTGGTTGTGAGCCTAACATGACCAAGGCTTTGGTTGGCATAGACTGTGTTAAGGAATTAAGGTTGACTTTATAAGGCCAATTAAAAAGCCCTTTAGAAAACTGGTCAGATAGCCATCAGTAACCTTTCCTGATCTGTGGTAAATGATGAAGGTTGCTTGCTGACAGGTCTGGAAATGGAAATGTGCTTGGGGACCTCAAGAGAAGAGGAATTTACCCAATGCATACAGGTATCTAATGGCACAGATTAAACCTGGGCTCATGAAAGGCTTTTCAGAAGTCCAGCCTGAAAATTCTTTATAAATTTTTGTTCCAACAAAACCCCCCTGACTTAAGGCCTACATGGGAGCAGAGGTTTGCACACAAATTCCTGTATGCGGAAGAAGTTTCTTTATGCCTTGTTTAAAGATCCGAAGTAACAGCCTCCAAATGGCAAGGCCAGCAAGGGCAGGTATTCAATCTACCTTGTTCCTCCCTAGCCTCAGGCATAATCAGATAAGAACAAAGAAGTAATGGCTAAAAACATGTTCTCCATTGAGTTATGTTAAATTGGGTTATGTTGATAAGGTTATGTCAAAAGGGGTATGTTGAGTGGATTATCAGAAGCTAATCACGAGGTAGTCACATGATGTTTAAATGGATCAATGAGGTCATATACAAAATTCCCTATATAAACCAACCACAAATAAAAGAAGCTCGCCATTTTGCCTGAGCGAGCAGATGGTCACCTTAGTTAAAACACAATTTCAATAAGTGTGCTTATTCTCTGCGACATTGCTTTTCCATGAGACCCTTATGGCAACACATGAGGTTCAACAGAGCATGCAGTGTCTTGCTCCAGGCTAGCTGTTTTTATTTCATATACTGTTATTTTAATCATAAATCTCATGACGGAAAGGCAAACAATCACATTATGGTTCTTGCTGCACCTGCATTTTCCTAACTATTGTTTTTAACTAACTACATTAATTGGATGGATTTACTTTTTACTTTTATTGCTTTAAAGTATTTATGATCTTTAACACAAACAGAATATGGAACCATGAAAACAGTCCAAGAGCAGGACATCAGAGAAGACCCCCATGAGGCCACACACACAAATCACAGGAGTGATGATTAATGTTGCTCAGATAGACAGATGCTTCTGGCCATACCAATGTGGCAGAAGAAAATAGGTATTTTATCTCCTTATCTGGTCTGGAGCAGATCTTGCCCTCTTTAACAAAGTTTAAACATTCTGCATACCCTAACTCCACAAAAGCACTCACTCTCCTAGAGTGAGTCATCCTGCCCACCTGGCTGGGCATTGCCTGCTTAGTGACCTCTATGGCAGTAGAGTCACACTAAGGAAGAAGTTTCACAAGATGCTTCTTGAGTTTTAAAGGCGCTAGGGCTCCAGAAGCACAATTTGCACTGGGCTTGAGGTCTCTCAAATCCACTTCTCTCCTGTTTCTGTTTTGCTTTGCTTATCTTCCGCAATCATTTTCTTTTTCTTTTCTTTTTTTTTTTTTTTTGAGACAGAACCTCAAGCTATCATCCTGGGTAGAGTACTCTGGCATTACAGCTCACAGCAACCTCAAACTCTTAGGCTTAAGTGATTTTCTTGCCTCAACCTCCCAAGTAGCTGGGACTACAGATGCCTGTCACAGTGCCCGTCTATTGCAATCATTTTCTTAATTCAATTCCTAACCTACTTATAACAAATACTTGAACATTGATTTTAAGCTTATTAAATCATTATTACTAGCAATGCAAGCACATCAAGATATGATTCTTTCCTTCAGTACTCCCACATGTACCCACATATACTAACTTGGAACTAATCAATCAATACTTGTGTGCACACATGGAGAGAGAATGAGAAGATAGGCAAATTCACACCTAAGAGGTACAATGCACATGCTATGTGTGAAGAGCTCGCTTTTAGCTTTGACTCAAATGATAAAAAAAAAAAAAAAAAATTAAATGTAACCCAAAGTTTGTACTCCCATAATATTCTAAAAAATTTTTTTTAACAAAAATCTGCTTAAAGTCTCTAGTAGTTGACCTAAGGGCTTATAACAAATGAAGAAACATTTATTCAGGAAAATCTACTAAATCTTAGTAAGCATCTGTGGCACTTGAGTCACACTTGGCTCCACCATCTGCCCTCCCATTTCAGGGTGGCAGGCTCTACTCTGAGTGGGTATGGCTCAGAAGACAAGGACTCTTCTCCCCCAAGCCTACGTTTAAGGACTATAGTATCTCCTCTTAAGGGATGTTTCATTAGAATTTTTGTTCTCTCCCCTTCTCCATGTTGCAGAGGCTTAATTCCAGGTGAGTGTAACCAGCATGTAGGAGGTCTTCTCCACTATTCCTGCTCATATGAGTAGGGGCTTCACCCTAGGCACAGCAGGCCAACCTTATCTTGCAGCTCACACTATCCTTACACAGCTCAGTCATAGAGCAGAAGTTATATACCTTGAGGACAAAAACAATGAAAGAACTTTTCAGAAAATCCAAACCCATTCTTATTAAAAAAAAAAAAAACTTAAAAGATTGCCTCAATCTGATGATAAAGGACATCCCCAAAGACCATATAGCTGACATAAAACCCAATAGTGAAAAGTTGATTGTTTTTCCTGTAAAATTAGGTACAAGGCAAAGATGTCTGTTCTCTCATTTCTAGTTTATTCTCTACTGTAGATTCAAGCCAGGGAAATCAGGCAAGCATAATGATCAATGTGGGTCTTGACCAAATATTTGATCCAATATTATTCTAGGTATGTTTTTGAGGATGTTTCTGGATGAGATTAACAATTGAATAGGTAGACTGAGTAAAGCTATTGCCATCCTGAATGAGAGTGGGCCTCATGCAATCAAGGGAAGGCTTGAATAGAGTAAGAGAAAATTTCCATGGGTATAACTTTGAACTGTGCATCTAGTTGTTCACTTTGCTAGGAAAGAGAAATAGCCAAACATGCAATTATACAGTAATTCATACACTGTGGCTACTGGTTTTGTGTGGATTGTCATAGAGTTGGAAGGAACATAATGAAAAATGGGTGACAATGCAATTTGGGGAAAGGTATGTAGATACAGAGCTTTCTAAATGGGAAAAAAAGAAGGAAAGAAAGAGAAATAAAGAAAGAAAGAAAAGAGATATTTTGTTCCATGTAAATGCTCACCAAATGGTGATCTCAGTAGAGGAGGATTTTAATTATTAGGTAGATGGAATGATGCATTCTGTGGATACCAGGCCACCTCTTCTCTCAGACACCACTTTCATTAGCCAAGAGGCTCATGAATCATGTGGCCACAGTGGCAGGTTTAGAGGTTACACATGAGCTATGTGGATTTCCATTCACCAACCTTGCTATGGCGGCTGACTGCCCAATCTGCCAGCAGCATATAGACCAATGAATGCTCAATACAACACCTCAATACAAACACCTGAGGTGATTGGCCAGCTGCCTGGTGGCAGGTTGATTATATTTGAGCCCTTCTATAAGGGGCAACAGCATTTATTCTTACTGGAATACGCACTCAGGATTTGGATTTGCATTTCTTACAAGCAATACTCCTGCCAAAATGACCATAATGGGTTTTTAGAAAGCATTATCCACCATCACAATATGTTAAACAACATTGCATCTGATCTAAGAATTCCCATTACAGCAAATGAAGTGTGGCCATGAGCCCATGCTTGTGAAATTCACCAATCGTGCTGCTCACCATCCTAAAGCAGTTGGCTTACAAGAATGGTATAATTGCCTTTTGAAGGCTTGGTTACAATAATAGCTGAGTGGCAATACTTTATAGAGTTGGGGCAGGGTTCTCCAAAAGGCTACATGTGCTTGAAGCAGCATAAGCTATATGTGGCTCTTTCTTCCATAGCCAGAATTCACTAGTCTTGGAATCAAGCAGAAGCCATGGGATGGCACCTCTACTGACCTACTGCTAGAATGTTTGCTTCCCATACCTGCCTTGTGCTCTGTTGGAGTAGAGGTCTTAGTTCCAAAGAAAGGTATGCTACTACCTGGAGACAGAGCCAGGATTCCATTGAACTGGAATATTCCACTGCTGCCAGCTACTTTGGACTACTCATGTCTCTGAATCAACAGGCAAAGAAGGCAGACATAGTACTGGCTAGGTGATTGACCCTAAATATTAAGAAGAAATTGGACTACTATTTCACAATGAGGTAAGGAAGAGTATGTGCAGACCACTACTAGTCCATGGCCTGTTGGAACTGAGCCACACAGCAGCAGGTGAGTGTTGGGTGAGTAAGTGAGAAGCTTTCTCCATATTTACAGCCACTCCCCATTGCTCACATTACTGCCAGAGCTACACATCCTATCAGACCAGTGGTGGTGTTAGATTCTCATAGAAGTGAGAACTCTTCTGCCAACTGTGCGTGTAAGGGATCTAGGCTATACACTTCTCATGAGAGTCTGTTGCCTGATGATCTGAAGTGGAGCTGAGGACAGAAGCAACACACTGTGTGTCACTGTCTCCCGTTACTCCTGGATGGGACCATCCATTTCCAGGAAAACAATCTCAGGGCTCCCACTGATTCTCCATTATGATGAGTTGTATAATTATTTCATTATATATTATAAAGTAATAATAGAAATAAAGTGTACAATAAACACAATATGCTTGAATCATCCCCAAACTATTTCCCCTCCCTGGGTCCTGCAAAAATTGTCTTCTATAAAATTGGTCTCAGGTGGCAAAAAGGTTGGTAACCACTGCCTTAGACATATCATATTGCCATGCCCTGGGATTACAGTCAATGGAAAATTCTGATTGCCTAAACCAAATAGGCTAGTATTGGGTCAGACCTGTCAGGGATAAAGGTTTGGGTCCTCCTACTAGCTAAAGAGATCCAATCAGCCAAGGTGCTTGCTGAAGACAGAGAGAATGCAGAATGGGTAGTGGAAAAAGGTAGTTTATACATATGAACCACAACCACAGGAAGTTACAGAAATAAAGACTTAACATCATGAGTTTTGTTTCTTATTTTGTTATGAATACATTTGTGTGTGTGTGTTTGTGTAGGTAAAGCAAATATTTTTATTTTCAATCCTCTCTTAGTCCTTTCTCAAGTAAAACAATACGTATAACTTTATATCCTAGTATTTAGGTATTGTAAATTTTACTTTGTAGTACTTAATTTACAGGGCATCAAGCAAGCAATCATTCACCAGGACTTTACCTTCTCTTCTGGGAAAGGAGTTAGTGCATTTGCAGTTGCATGCAGGATAGTTGTGTCATGTTAGATGGAATTATGACCTACTATTTTCTTTATCTGGAAATTAAGTATCATTGAAGGTGATGTGTAAAGATGTTGCAAAGAAAATTCTCTGATTTTCTTCTGCTCTCCCAACACTCCCCATACATCACTTCTGATACCAGCTGTGTGCTTTGTTTGTTTTTACAACAAATCAATTCAATTCTTCAGCAGAACCAAGTAGATATCCTACAGTTCAATTCTGTCACCATCTACCCAGAGTTAGTGAACTAAAATAACATTTTAAGCCCCTCAGCTGCCTGAATGGACATCCTCTTGGCTTAAGAGAACTTTAGAGGAACCCAAGTTGTAGGCTGTGAGGGAACAGGGGACGGCTGTGTCTGGGCAGGCTCCCTAGCTTTTGTACTCACTCTTTTTTATAGGCCATTGATTTTACTTAACAGATCACTTGTATTTTGAGTATTGGTAAATGTCCTATGGCTTTTCTCTGATTAAGACATCCTTAAATTAAATTATTCCAAGTCATTATACAAAGTTTCATTATAAAGGAGAAGAATGGACACCATGCTTGCAAAGGACAGTTACTGATTCTTATCACATTAAAAGGAAATGGTGAGAACAGGACAGTCTCCTGGCAAGCCTAGAGATGTTTTGTGACTTGGGGGGTAGTCCCCCAAGTAACTCAGTGTTCTAGAATGAGATAAGATGGGTCATTCACTAGTAAGCATGTGTTAAACATTGATGCTTAGTACTTCTTCATGGGGGCTGTGGGAAAGAACATGTGAGGGAAAAACACGTAAGGAAAGAGCCCATGGCAATCCTTACCCATGCAACCTTGGTATATAAATTAACTCTCCATATCTGTTGGGTGTGTAATTACCTTACCTCTCCATACTCATTATGTATAACCTTAATAAATAGCCCTTGCAGAGGGGGATCTGAGCTACCCTGCCCTTAAGGTTAGCCTTCCTCCCACAAGCTTGTATTTCTAATCCGTGTCACGCCTGGTTCCTTCATGTAATGACGGAGACCAGGGCCTTAGAGTTTATGACATCTGGCACACAGCAGGATACCACAGGAAACCCAGACACATGGACTGATGGGGACAAAGGACATTCCAAAGTAAGTGAAGCCTTTGGTAGACAGTGGGAGGAAGTCCCAAAGGGAAACTCCGCTCAGAGAAAGTGGGACCTTTGGCCATAGTAGAAACAAAGGAACCCCACTTGGAATAAGTGAGGCCTTTGGTAAATAATAAACAAAGATATTTAGAGAAAATAATGGGTAACTTACTGTTTGGGGAGTCACGAGAATTAGAAACTGAGGAAGAAGGGTATGTTTGAGCAGAATTTGAAAGTGAGGAGAATAGTGAGGTTCAGTGGGAATCTGGAAGTAGGAACCAGGAGCATATGAAGGTTTTTCTGGCCCTTCTTCTGGGGAGAAAGCATATGATACAGACATGAATAAGCAAGAAAATACCCCAATGTCCATTATGGCAGCTCAGAGTAAACACTTGGGAAGATGGGTTGAATAGTCTCACAGTTAAAAATGCTAACATAGCCCTTCACACAAGGGTTTGTCCTGGCAGGCACATGGGCCCATGTCTGGCACCATGAGCGTCCTTAGTCAGGTCTGTCCTTCCCACTCACTATTGGCCGTCCTCCCCTCTCCAGCCTGCAGGTCAGGGTGGGTGACCCTATGCAGTGCCTCCTCCTCCCCACCTGCTTTCCCCGAGCTTGGGGACCCACCTCATCCTCATACCCCTGTGGGGCGGGGGCTTCGGGGAGCAGCAATACCAAGTAGCTGGGTGCCTGGCTGGTGCAGATGTGGTGGGGGCCATCCAGGCCAGTCATGGAGTGCCAACCTCGGAGGGGTGGGTACACACCCCATCTCCAAAAAAATAGAAAATAAAATAAATTAAAAAAATAATTAAAAATGTTAACATAGATCACTCAACATTGCCCTCAGTGGCTCCAGTGACTTTACTTTTGAAGATACTATAGCGTTTTTCCCAGTCACAGTTACTAATATCCCTCTGGAGTACCCTCAAGGGGGCCCCGCAGGCAGAATATGGGTCTGGAGACCTACCCACTCACGGCAACTTAAGCCTGTCCAACCCCTTCTACCCCAGGTAGTGCCGCTTTAGATTTACCAGCATGTGATAATGTTCTTTTGCTTTCCAACATGGGAGCAAAGAAATTAAAAACAGGAATATGTGGTCCTATTCCCCCAGATACTGTTGGGTTATTGTTAGGAAAAAGTAGCTTAACATCTTATGGAGTGTTTGTTACTGGTAGTGACTTCTTAGGGAAAATACAGATCATGATTTCAGTAAACCAACCAACTCAAATTTTAGCCAGACAAAAGATTGCTCAATTGCTGCTTCTGCCTCACATGAAATTGCTGGTAAAAAATGCGCTGGTGGTCTTGGCAGTACAAACAGTATTTTTTTGGCAAACATCTATTGATAAGAATACACCTCAACACTCACTTTGAAGGATAAATTCTTTACTGTCCTATTAGATACTGGCACAGATGTTTCAGTCATGCTTTAACTCTGTGGCCCAAGGAGTGGCCAAAACAGATAGTCAATGATACTTTTACAGGCATAGGAACTTTAAATTCAGTCTTTCAAAGTATATTACCTTTACCTTGTTTGGGACCAGATAATCAAAATGCTCAAATTCAACCATACACAGGTGATATTGCTATTAAGTTCTGGGGTTGAGATTTACTTTAGCAATGGAAAACAGTAATAATTACACCTTCCTGTCATACTAATTCCTTTCAAATGTCAAATTTAGCAAAGAGACCACTGCCCCCAAAATATGCTCTCAAGCTATCTTGGAAGAGTAATAGTCCAGTGTGGGTGGAGCAGTGGCCATTAACTAAAGAACAGTTGGATGCCTTACAATTTTTAATTCAGGAACAGTTAGAGCAAGGACATATTGAGCCCTCTAAGAGCCATTGGAATTCTCCTATCTTTGTTGTAAAAAAGCTATCAAGCAAATGGAAAATGATCACTGGTTTTCGATCTTTGCAAAGTTAATGAAACAATTGTTCCTATGGGTCCCCTGCAACCAGGACTTCCTTTACCCTCCATGATCCCTTCCAATTGGTATTTATGTCATTGACTTAAAAGATGTTTTTTTCAGTATATACTTACATCCTAAAGACTGATTACCTTTTGCCTTTTCTTTATCTTCTGGTAATCGACAAAGATCCTATTGGCATTTTCAGTGGAGAGTTCTGCCACAAAGTATGTTAAGTAGTCCTAATTTGTGTCAGCATTTTGTTGATCAGCCATTACAGCACATTAGAAAAAAATATCCTACAGCCTACATCATTCATTATATGGATGATATTTTATTTGCACACCAAAGTTTAGCTGTTTTGCAAGACATACTTAAACAAGCTGTACTTACCCTAAAATCTTATAATCTTTAAATTGCTCCAGAAAGAATTCAAACTATATCCCCCTATAATTATTTGGGATACAAATGGACTCAAATGCAAATTATCCCCCAACATGTTAATCTTATGTTAGATTCCTTATCTACCTTAAATGATTTCCAAAAACTGTTAGGTCATATTAATTGGTTACTTCCAACTTTAGGAATACCAACCTATGCTTTGATCTCTTCAATAACATGACCATCAAGCGGACGAACAGACATCGTCCTCTCCCAGGAACCACTAATTCCACTTTTCCTTCTTGGGGTCAAATCAAAAAGCTATCATCAGAGGCTGCAGATTTAGTGAAATGTCAAGGTAAACCTCTAACTGCAGACTTCTTGTTCCTGGCAATGATTGCATTAGTGTTGACAAAGGTAAATGCTGCTACAAAGAATTTCACTTATTGAGCCTATATCCCTAATCCTCCCCTTAACAGAACAATATCTTAGATTAACCCTACCATTTCTATTTAAGTCCTGGAAGTCATTACCTTCAACTTATTCCCACTGCATGATTTTCTCTGATATATAATAGTATTAAAAACAAACAAATAAAAACCATGCTGCTCCTCCAGACTTCAACTTGGAAAGGGTATGACACCACCTTTCCCCCAGCTAACATTCCAATCTGCACTATGCCTGTTGTTATCCATTTATAATGGGTACAATGGACAAGGGGCAGAAGCAAGAGACCTTGGGCATTAGTTAATACTTCCTATGGAAGCATCATTCATTGGAGACCCCATGGGTCAGCCCGAGACAAACAGGTGGAGAAATGCATTGGGTTTTTTTGTTTGTTTTTTGATTAAATCATAGCTGTGTACATTAATGCCACCATGGAGTACAATGTGCTGGTTTTTTATACAATTTGAAATGTTTTCATCAAACTGGTTAACATAGCCTTCATGACATTGTCTTAGCTATTGTGTTAAGACATTTATATTCTACACCTAGTAAATTTCACATGTACCCTTGTAAAATGTACCATAGGTGTGGTCCCACCAATTACTCTCCTTCCACCCATTCTCCCCCTTTTCATAAGAAATCTATGAATTGGTTTCATAGTAAGACTGAATACACTGGATACTTTTTCTTTCATTCTTGAGATACTTTGCTAAAAAGAATTTATGAAGTCTTAAAGAAAGATGGAGACTTTACCTCTTACTTGTTTACATGGATGCAGCTGGAACATAGTCTTCTCAGCAATGCATTGATTTTTATAAGAACAACCACCATAACCAACCATTCCCATACTGTTTGGCATGGAGGAGGCATGTCTTCCCCCGTGCCTAGGCTGGCTGAAAAACATAACATCATTTTTGGATAGATTTACAACAACATATACCTGAAACCTTTATTAAATAATTGCAATCTGTCATAGGAACTGAAATTAAAAAGCATTTCCAATATTGTTACTAATTTCTCTTTTTACTTCTGTGAAGGCTCTCTCTGGTACCACTAGTATAATTCTGTTAATTATTATATGTGCCCTCTTATTCTTTTGCCTAGCAAGAAGAGGGGCTGCTCAATGATAAGAACTATTGAAAGGAACAATGGCTATTTTTTTCCTTATCCTACCACAAAAATGTCTTAAACAAAAATGGGGGATATGTGGAGGAATGGACACTATGCTTGCAAAGGACAGTTACTGATTCTTTTCACATTAAAAGGAAATGCTGAGAATAGGACAGACTCCTGGCAAGCCTAGAGACATTTTGTGACTTGGGGGACTCTGTAACTCAGTCTTCCAGAATGAGATAAGATCAGTCACTCATTAGTAAGCATGTATTAACATTGATGATGCTTAGTACTTTTTCATGGGGGTTGTAGGGAAAGAGCACATGGCAATCCTTATGCATGCAGCCCTCCTATGTAATTAACTCTCCACATCTGTTATGTGTGTAATTACCTTAACTCTCCACACTTGTTATGTATAACTTTAATAAATAGCCTTTGCGGAGGGGGCTCTGGGCTACCCTGCACTTAAGGTTAGCCCTCCTCCCACAAGCTTGTATTTCCAATCTGTGTCACGCCTGTTTTTTTTAATTTGGTGCCTTGTTTTTTCATGTAGCAACTGAGACCCGGGCCTTAGGAGTCACAACACTTCATTTCTTTAATCAATATAAATCAAAGAATCTTTAAACACATCTATAACCTGTAAGCCCTGACCAACTTGCCCTTTCAAGATGTCCTACATCCAAACCAGTGTAACCAAACGATAATCTGGCAACCATGGGCATAGTTTCTCAAAATCTCTTGAAAACATGTGATGTGGGCATTTGGTCACACACACTTGGCTGAGAATAAACTTCTTTAAATAATTTCAGAGTCTGGGTTTTTTCACAGGGCTTTGGAAAGCCCTTAAGAATGAAGAATTGTGAGAAAACTATAATCACAAATGGCCAGTGATTTAATTGATCATGCCTCTGTAACACATCAGATTTCACAGATTAGGGGCACAGTCCCACAGACTCTTTTATGCTAATTGTAAGAAGTGTGTCCTCAGTTTACCCACAATGTCAGTCCAACTTGTTTATAAAGCATAGGTTCTCTTGCCCCTTCCTCAGTTTCAATAATTTTCTGGAATCACTCATAGAACTCAGGAAAATTGTCTATTTATTAGGTTACTGGTTTATTTTTAAAGGTTAGAACTCAGAAACAGCCAGATGAAGGAGATGCATAGGGCAAGGCCTGAGGGAGGAAGTGTGTAACTTCCACGCTGTCATTGTTAGTGCCACCCTCACAGCACCTCCATGTGCTCACCAACTTGGAACTTTCTAAACTTCATCCTTTGGAGTTTTGGTGAAGGCTTCATTACAGAGGCATGATCAATTAAGTCCTGGCCATTTGTGATTATAGTTTTCTCACAATTCTTCATTCTTAAGGGCTTTCCAAAAGTTGCCTCATTAGCATAAAGTCATATAAATATAAAATTTATATTTCATCTTCATTAATCATATCACTTAACAAATGACGAAATTTTTAGGAGCACTGATCACTAATCAGGGATAAAGGCTAGGTATGATGGTTCATGCCTGTAATCCTAACACTTTGGAAGTCTGAGGTGTGTGGATCACCTGAGCTCAGGAGTTTGAGACAAACCTAAGCAAGATTGAGATTCCAGCTCTAAAAACAATGGGGAGTTGTGGTGGGAGCCTGTCATCCCAGCTACTTGGGAGGCTAAGGCAAGAGGATCACTTGAGCTCAAGAGTTTGAGGTTGCTGTGAGCTATGATGTCACAGCACTCTACTCAGGGTGCCAAAGTGAGACTCTGTCTTTAAAAAAAATCTGGGATAAAGACCAAATATATATGTTGGGTGGTGATTTCTCATGGGGAGAGAAGGACGGCTTGGCTGCCAGTACAAGCTTGCTCCTAGAATTGCAAGAAACGACTATTACTCTGGGTGGCAGTAGTAGCAAAATGTCTTTATTCCCAACATCTTTTATGATAAACTAATTATGTATACCACACTGATCAATAATCCTAACATCCTCTACTTTTATCTTAAACTATAGAAAAGAAAGAAAGTCCAGGAAAGTGAAATAATCATTTTAAGACTAGCCTAAAGAAAGAAAGTCTGGAAAAGTAAGATAACTATCTTAAGACTAGCCTCAGGCTATTCCTCTCTAAAGACCTAAAAACAACCCTACATTATCTGACTTCCATTGTCAAAGTTAAAGGTCAGGATAAACAGGGGAGTAAAACTTTTTTTCTTCCATGTGCTCAGTTAAATTTCTGAGAAACAGGCTTAAAGACTGTTTTCTCATGGTTAGAGGCCCCCATTAATGATGGAGTGTTCTTTTATTCACATCATTATGATGGAGTTTTTCTTTTCACTCACATCAACCTTTGAGTCGTGTCCCCTGGAGAGATGAGCCATTTCAACCCTTAACTGGCAGGCTGACTTAACGGCACAGTCAGGGTTCCATGTAGGAGGCTGCTCCACCTTGCCTGTAGGCCCCCAACCCTGCTTTCCCACGTCTCTTAGGTTCAACAAAAACGCACAATACTCACGAATCTTTTTGCTCAGTTTCTGGAATTAAAAGAGCACATTTCATTTAGTTAGTTTCATGTGGGAATTCATCCCACATATATATTTCTCATATCAAACATCACAGATGTCAACCCTCGTAGGAGGTGACTTGTGAGGGTTAATTTTATGTGTTGACTTGACTTGCCATGGGGTGACCAATATTTGATCAAACATTATTCTGAGAGTATCCGTGAGGGTGTTTCTCAGTGAGATTAACATTTAAATTGGTACACTGAATAAAGCAGATGGCCTTCCCTAACAGGGAGTGGGTCTGATCTAATCAGTTGAGGTCTGAATAGAACAAAATGTCTGAGTATGTGGTAACTCTACTTGCCTTATTGCCTTCAAGCTGGGACATTTTTTCCTGCCTTTGGACTCAAACAGGAACATCAGCTCTTCATGGGTCTTGAGCCTGCTGGCCTTTGGACTAGAACCACACCTTTCCTGGTTCTTAGGCTATTAAAATTAAACAGGAATTACACCATCAATATTTTTATAACTTGCGCTCGTCAACTATATATCATCTCCTATTGTCCTCTAGAGCAGTGGTTCTCAACCTTCCTAATGTCATGACCCTTTAATACAGTTCCTATGGGTCACGACCCACAGGTTGAGAACCGCTGCTCTAGAGAACCTTGACTAATAGAGCAAGAAAGTAAAATAAAGGCATATACTATATTGGGAAAGAAGATTTGAAACTACTTTTATTTGTAGCTCACTTCATTGCATAGTTTGGAAATCCTAAAGAATCCATTAAAAATTATTAGGACTAATAAGTTAATCAGGTTTATAAGATAAAAATCAATATTAAAATCATATTTCTATACAATGATGATAACTTAAAAATAAAACTAGAAATGCAATTCTGTTTACAAGAGAATCATGAAGAATAAAATTACTAGGAATAAGTTTAAAAAATAAAGGAATACTTTTATGCTAAAAATTACAAAATATTATTTAAAAAATTAAAGAAGAACCAAATGAATAGAATAAAATTGCATGTTTATGCATGGGAGACTTAATACTGTTAAGATGGCAATACTTCACGTTTTGATCAAATGAGTCCATGTGATTGCTAGCAAAATCTCACGTATATTTTGAATGAAATCGCCATGCTGATCCTACACCTAATATGAAATTCAAAAAAACCTAGAATAGCCAGAACAATTTTTTAAAGAAGAACATGATTGGAGGACTGATGTTTCTCAATTTCAAAACTTATTGTAAAGCTGTAGGGATCAACTGACAGGGGAACAGACATATAAATCAATAAAATAAAATTCCAGAGCCAAGAAATAAACCTTCAAAATTAACCTAGTTAATTGACTTTTCAACATAGATGTTAAGATAGTTAAATGGGGGAAAAGAATCATCTTCTCAAATCTAGGACCACTGGATATCTATGTGCGGAAGAATGGAGCTATACCCCCTCCTCAAATGATATATCAAGTTAACTCAGAATAAGTCATGGAATTATTAGAAGAAAACAGAGCTATGTATCTTCCATCCTGTCTTAGTCTGTTTGGACTGCTATAATAAAATACCATAGACTAGATGTTTCATAAACAACATAAATTTATTTCTCACAGTCCTGGGGGCTAGGAAATCCAAACTTAAATTTCCATCTGGTGAGGGCCCACTTTTTAGTTTACAGATAGCTGTCTTTTTTGTATCCTTACATGGTAATGGGGCAAATTAGTTCTCTGAAATTTCTTTTGTGATGACACTACTCCCAGTCATGAGGGCTGTGTCCTCATGGCCTAATTTTTTCCCGAATGCTGGCTTAAGCATTAGGATTTCAACATCCAATTTTGATGCCTTCTTCATTCATCCAATCTTTTTCATGCATGTGGACAATATCTCCTCTTGAAATCTTTTCTTTTGAAAACATTTTCCTTTTAAAGATGACCATAGGTGGCAGCTTTGTCCCATCTGTGCAAAAGACTAGAATAACAGTGAAATGTGTTTTCTCATGTTCACTAGTTTTAATAGGCACAGTCTTCACTCCTTTGACATCCATAGTTCTTTGGATGGTACATCAAACGTGAATGATGGGGACTTCACCCATGTTAGTAATTCAAACAGTTCAAAGTTGTAGGTGTTTCAGAGGTTGATAGTATAAGAGTGAAATTCCACAACTTGATTTTCATAGATTGTTGGAATGTTTTGGGAAAGTTTCTTTCATATCCTCAAACCTTCTCCCTTCATAAAGTTAAAGTACCATTTAGGTATCCCTGAGAAATCATCAATGTTTTTTTTTTTTTTTTCTCACACAATCCTTTTACCCTCTTATATCTTCTTGGTCAAAAAAGAGATCCCAGGCTTGGCACCTGTGGCTCAAGTGGCTAAGGCACCAGCCACATACAACTGAGCTGGCAGGTTCGAATCCAGCCGGGACTCACCAAACAACTATGACGGCTGCAACCAAAAAATAGCTAGGCATTGTGGCGGGTGCCTGTGGTCCCAGCTACTTGGGAGGCTGAAGCAGGAGACTCGCTTGAGTCCTGGAGTTGGAGGTTGCTGTGAGCTGTGATGCCACAGCACTCTAACCAGGGGGACAGCTTGAGGCTCTGTCTCAAAAAAAAAAAAAAAAAGAGATCCCAGTCTGCTGCCACTCCAGAATCCAGGTTTATCCAGGTTTTCATCTCCTGCTCCACCTGTGGGCCCTTTGGAGGTTTCCTTCACATTGCATTCTTCTTCCTTGGCATCTGGAGAAGGTTTTCTTTCTGTCGCCTCCACAATCTGACAACAGTGAGAGGAGGTCCAAAGTGTCCCTTAGCAGCTCTGTTCTCATGCTCTTTAGCATATTTAATAACTGTCAGCTTTAAGCTTGCAGTGTTTGGATACCAATTTAACATTTTCCAATAATTTTTATAAAAATATCAGCTGGCTCCTACCTATCATTGGTTGAAAATACTTTCACTACAAGTTCATCGTAAGTTCAACCAAACTTATTATGATATTACTTTGCATACAAATATTGTCATTACTTTCTAGAGTTATATTTTTAATACACAAGCCCCAATAAAAGAATTAAGAACATTTATACAGATACAGAAATATTACTACCTGTATAATGTGCATCCTTATTTTTCCCTCAAACATTTGGGCAGAAAAATTTACGTTATACATGGCAAAATATGGTACCTACCATTTACTGTATAGTTTGGGTAGGTTATTTAACTTCCGTATTTATGAGCTTCTTCATTTGTGAAATGGAGATGGCAAAAACAGTAGCTACATCATAAGGTGTTTGTGAACATACATAAAGTACTAATAACAGTGTCTGACTCAAAGTAAGTAGATTCCCAGTAGCTTTTACTATTATTGATGATCTTGTAGAAAATAAGGATGGTTTCTGGGAGCCTGTGACAAGATCTGAAAGAAAAAAAAAATCTCCAGAGTTTTAAGGGCAAACATACCCTCTTTGCTAGGTAGTTAAGAAATTAGCCATTGGGGGGTGGTGCCTGTGGCTCAAAGGAGTAGGTGCTGGCCCCATATATGGGAGGTGGTGGGTTCAAACCTGACCCTGCCCCAAAACTGCAAAAAACCCCCAACAAACTACCATTGGGACATTGGTATTCAAGGAGTTCAACTTCAAACGGATGCTATAACAATGAAAAAAATCATAAAATTTAATGAGCCTTCAGTGAACCATACTCATGTGAAAACATTATCTATGAAAGTGGTTCTAAAAGTACACTTGGTATGAACATCTGGCCCTCACTCCCAGCAGGTCTACTACTATAATCTCATAGGGTGTTCTATCTGAACAGTTAACCAAGAGGTTAAAAAAAAAAAACCCAAATTTGGTTTACAGATGGTTCTTTATCATGTGCTAGAATCATCTAGAACTATACCACTATAAAGAGTAGGCAGTGCAAAAAGGCAATCCTTCCCTTGGTACACAAAAATGCCCACTATGTTTCAAAGGGGAGTCTAGGATGAGTATTCTCTGCTGTTTCAAGGACAAAAGACAAAGATTAGACTTGATGGAATTTAGAAAAAACAGGTAGGATCCTGGGGGAGGTTTGGGAAAATGTAGATGGATGAGTTCCTTGGAATGGCTCCAGAATAAAAGTCTATGTATAGACCATGGCAATGCTTCCCAAAAAACTATTTGATGAGTTTATATCATCAATAAGTTTGATAAGAATTCTTATTCTGCAGATGTTAATTCTATTGCTTTTTTAGAAACTCCAGTGCTTATTCCATGGCTTGAAATACCAAGTAGCCATGGTGACAGAGATATACACTATGCATTCGCTCAATAATAAGGATGTCAGTTCACTAAGGAAGAATTGGCTACTTCCCTTGCTAAGTGCTCAATTTGCCATAGTAACTTGAGGTGGAGGATGTAGTGATTTATTCTTAAGGAAAAAGACACTGGATTCTCTCTCCCTGCTCACCAAATTTCTCCCATTCTGATCATCCATGGATTTAATTGACTGATCTATTCCACATCAAATTTCATATATCTCATTTTTTCTAACTAGTTAAATCATTTTCTAACAAAAGAAGCAAAACCTTTGGGAAATGTCCATGGCTCTTATGATGAATCTTATGTCTAAAAACAGCTGGTTTTATAGATAGTAGAATAGCATATTTAAGACCCAGTTATGTCCTCAGGAGATCCCACTTGGAAGGTGTGGGGATGTGGGAGAGAAAAGAACTTTGTGCACAATATGCTAATATACATTACTGGAATAAAAAATTAATATACAACATAACTTTCCATATACAGGACAGGACTGGGTAGAGCTCCTCCTAACATTATACCTGTACCCAGAGTTTTGGACTAGACTGATTTTAAAGGGTTTGGTACCCAAATAAGAATCCTTCTATAAAGAACCCAGTGGTGGTCCCATTAAATGGGAAATTGAGACTACAGGAGAAATAGACATATTGGATTTACAGTTGTACCAATAATGAGTAGCTGTGGGATTTTCTTCCTTTGGGGAACTGTAAACTGTATGCCCAGGTGCTTGAGGCATAGTTTGGACGAGATTGCACAAAAGGCAGAGTGAATATGTGAAAAAAAAGTGTGATTCGTGTCGGACCGCGAAAGGGGTGAATGATACTTGGGTTGCTTTTACCTCTTCCTCTTTTTTTTTTTTTTTTTTGGCTGACCAGCATCAAAATGGCCTTTCTATGTTTGGAAAATTCTCTGCTTTAGCAATCTCCGTGAAACTTCGCCAGATGGGCCAAGCAGACATATCCTCCAGAATTTTAAAACTAGAACAATCAACACAGAGAAATAGGACTACAGGGGCATTTTTGTAGCATTAACAGCAGGGAAGTTCTCAGGGGAAGCTGTGGTCTTGATGTTGGAGACAGAAACTGGAGTTAAGTAACGTAAGTTTTAATGGCAGTGTGTGAAGGTGATATCAGACAGTGGTAGCAGCGATGTGGCCACCGTGGGTTTCTCTGGCATAGTTTTGGCTATGATCCAAGTTATGCAGCCGTGGTTTGTTCTGCCCTTTTCTGAGCCTGTTCTCTATGCTTTCTGGCAATTCTGTGAGTCACAGTATTATTAAGAATTTCCTGTTTCTAACTGCAACTAGGAAAACTTGAATCTTCCACACTAGCCAGAATTAGCTAGTGAGAGGGAAAAATGAGAGGAAAAAGTAAGTCTTTTGCTAACACGCATTCTTTACAGACTTTAGCAAAGAAGCTTTATTGAGTATGTCTGACGTGTTTTATGAATACATATTCACAGCCCAAGCCAAAAAATGTTAGTTACTAAGGAATGTAAGACAACTACATTAAAAAAAAATACAATCTATAAGATGAAATAAAATTAAATGCTAAATTGGGAACTGTCATTTAGAAAGTCTTTCTGAAAGAGTCAGGGCTGTTTATAGTCAATTTCTGAGTGACAGGCAGGAAATGGCATTTTAGGTACAGGAACCATAAAAAACAGGAACAAAACACAGGGCCGGGGCCAACCTGCTGAAAGGTAGGTAACCGTCCTGAAATCCACGGGAAGCGAATTGGAATGCTTAAGAGAATGTATTGTTTAGGCCCTGTCCTCCAATCAGAAATAAGGATAGTCTCTATTTCCCCAAACAGGGAATTCCCACATATATCTTTACTTACTTAAAAGTTTTCAATAACAACAGAAAACGGGTGGGGGTGGAGGCTACGGGCAGTAAATAATAAAACCTGAAAATAATCAAAAAATGTATAACGACATGCATTCATTTGTTCATCAGTTTTGGAATTTAGGATTTTTGTTGTTATTGTTGCTTGTTTGTTTAACAATAAGCAGTGAGCCGTTAAATAATTACAGCTTTAGGCTGGCAGTGCAAGGACCCAAGGTTATTTCTGGGTGGCGATTTCCAGTCTTGCTAGATGTCCTTTTCTCTTGTAGTAAAGAAGACTTCCAGGAGTAAAGATCCATCTGAAAGTGGCTGAAAATAGTTTTTAAAGCTCAGCTTCCCTGGTTTGACAATGAAACGACCGCACAGGCCAGTCACTGGGTCAAAAATCAATTACAAAACAGGAAGTTTTCAGGTCTTTTACTTGTGCATTAGCTCGAAAATCCCAACCCAGAAGAAAGACAGCCACTAAATACAGGAAATACAGTCTTGGCCGTTTTCTCTCGGCCGGCCGGGTCGGCTGCCTTCCTGCCCTGCTGTGGATCCCGCGAAGTGGACGGCTCCCTCCGTGGCTTCTTTCCAGACCCCGCCACCGCGCAAAGCCTCGTTCGGGGACCCCGGCGCCGGGGGCTGTGTGAGGACAGCCACCTCCTACCTTCGAGTCTGCCCCTTCCTCCAGGGGACAGTCGTGCCTTTCTCCGCTCCGCCGGAGCCCGGGAGCCCCGCTCCTGCGCGGTCCCCGGCCCCAGGCCCGCCGGGGATGCGCCCTGCCCCGGCCCGCCGCGCGTCCCGGCAGTTCCGCGTCTGCGCAGCCGGCGAGGGGCTGGAGCGGGGCCGGCCGGGGAGGCGCAGGATGCGCGGGAGCCAATGGGCGCGCGCGGGGGAGCCGGGCTGGCGGCGGCGGCTGGGCCGGCGCGCACTCTCGGGATGGAGGGCGAGCGCCAGGCATCTCGGAGGCGCTCCTCGGGCCTCTCGGCCGGGGGCGCCGACGGGGAGATCCCGGGGGGCGGCGCCCCCTTCCCGGGCGGCAGCGGCTCCTCCGCGCTGCTGCAGGCTGAGGTACTGGACCTGGACGAGGACGAGGACGACCTGGAGGTGTTCAGTAAGGTGAGGCGGCGGCGGCGCGTCCCGGGAAAGTTCCGAGGCAACTCCGGAGTTGCCGCCGTTGCCAGTCTGGGCGGCGGCTGGGCTCGGAGCTGGAGCCGGGACGGCCGAGGTCTCCCGGGCGGCCGGACCCCACCGGCCGCTCCCGCTGCGCCCGTGGCTGCGTCGCGACGGGGCCCCGAAACCCAGGCGCTCCCTCCCTCGCAGCTTGACCTTCAGCTCGGCGGGGTTGAGGCTTGGTGAACTCTGCAAAGTTCTAATTTCTTTCCCCTTCTCCTTTATGTCACGTACATCTGTTGGCGACAGTGCCCGAATCCGGGAGGCGAGTGGCCTGAAACCGCCCCCTGCCCGTGCCAGCCTCTTTTCAGGCGAGGACAGACCTGAACTCTAGGAGAGGCATCCGCCAAGTTTAGAGGAAATATTCTTGATTTAGTGTTGGCTGTGGATTTGAGACCTGGGTGACACCCGAGGTGAGTCTCAAGTCCTGTGGGAATAGGTATGAGGAAATCCACCCCCTGCAGGAGAAGGTCACCTGTCCCCGGGGAAGCACCTCCGCTGTGGAGCTCAGGATTTTTCTGATGGTCAGCCACTGCCACCTAACCCCCGGCAGCCGCTTCCGATTTCTCTTCCCCCAGGAAATCTAGGACCAGAGGCCTTTCCTAGCTTGTTTTATAGTTGGAGGGAAGTTAACTTGTTTGGGTTAGTGGTAGACTTTTCGTGCGCGTATACTAGCGGTTGTAATTTCTTTAAGGTTTTAGAGAAACTGCAGGGCAGTTGAATGTCACTCCAGCCTCTCAAGTGGCTGCTCATAAAAGACTTAAGTTCGGATCAGAACATCGTATTAATTATTAAGAAGCCCGTGCAGTAGTTCAGTGTTACCTTGAGATGTTAAGTAAAGCACCCTGCCTACTTAACCAGTGCCTTTATTCTGGGAGAGCACCCCAAGTTAGGGGAACAAGCATTCTCTGACTTTAAAGAAGACTGTAGAAGCCTTATTTCTACTTAGGGCTAAGTGGAGTGGTAGACTTGAGTTGTATTCCAGATATTCAGACAGGATAGCACAGTTTTATGCTCTTGGCTTTTCCATTTATTTAAATTATAAAACTGTGGAATAATTTTATGTGTAGTTGTAAAAGTTAAAAAAAAAAAGCCCTGCCTAAATCAAGGACATTTGGCCAGTTGATTGATGATTTACTTTACTTCCTTCTTTGCATTGACTTTTAAGTGGATGAACATTAATTTATGGTTATGTATTGTGAAAGGTCCCGCATGGAGGACAGGTGCTGGGAGTGGCAACTGTATATCAGAATCATCTAAGATTGTTTGAAGTTTCTCAAGGGGTTTCTCTTTCTTTAGATTCTTGGTGTCCCAGTGCCTTCTAAGAATCACTGTTTCTTTCTTTCTCTCTCTCTGTCTCTCTCCTTCTTTCTTTCTTTTTCTGAGACAGAGTCTCATTCTGTTGCCCTGGGTAGACTGCCACGGTATCATAGCTCACAGCAATCTCAAACTCTTGAGCTTGAGCTTGAGCAATCTTCTTGCCTCAGCTTCACAAGTAGCTGGGAGTAAAGGTCTGCACCACCACACCCAGCTAGTTTTCCTGGTTTTAGTAGAGATGAGATCTCCCTCTTGTCAGGCTGGTCTCCGACTCTTAAGCTCAAAGACCCTCCCACCTGAGCCTTCCAGAGAGCCAGGATTATAGGTGTGAACCACTGTGACTTGCCAAGATATTTCAATGAGACCCTCTTGTCAGGAAGGGATCAAGGTGAAGCTAATGAAGTGTAAGCTTCAGAGCTATTCATTTGCTGATGGCTATGGTAGTTCTGGGGGTTGCTGGAGTTGTAGTTGTTCTAGATGGGAAAGAAATGTTAGCATTTCTTACCATCTCTAGGTAAGCATTTCTGGGAAGTTGCCTAAAGCTCTCTCAGTATAGGGAATCTTCATAACTCCAATCATTTATTGAGATTTTTTTTCTCATTCTAAATAAAAATTTGTTTCTACCTAATTTTATGTTTGTAGTTTTGTATTCTTCCTTAGAAGCGACCTTCCAAACCCAGTAAGCTTCAGTCCACACCCCTGGCTGCACCCTGCTTGGTAGTGTTAACTATGTGCGTTGGACACTTATAACACGTGAAGAACCATATCTGTAGAAACTGGCCACAAAGATTAAGATATAGATTTAATATTGGTTAAAATTCAAAAAGAATACAGTAGAATCTCCATAGTTGACCACCTCCCCATACTGACCACCTCCTTCAGTAGAGCTTCGTATAGTAGGCCTAGTTCCTTAAGTTGATCACTTCCATACATTGAACAATTACTGTTCCTTGGATGTTCAACTTTTAGAGGTTCTGCTGTATTTGGGAAATTTTAAAATTAGCTATCTACTTACAGTTCAGTCACTTGAGTTTTTCAACTGTTAATCGCAGTGAGACAACTACATTTAAGAATGTCATCGCAGTGTGGCCTCTTTCCTACCACTGCCCCCCCACCCCCAGCCTGCTCCTCTCTAGAACACTATGTCTAGCTAGGATGGCATCTAACCATTAATTACGAAGCTGACTATCATTCCCCCTCAGTACTTTGAGATTGGCTACTTCGATATTCAGTTTACATTCACATTTGTGGTCTTCTTATTCCCTTTAGTTATTTGTGAATATATATCTGGCATCTCTCTCCAGAGACTTGTTAAATAGTATGAACTTCAATTTATTAATATTATTCCATTTTCCCCACAATATATTATAAATACAAAGCAAATACATATTTTTTTTTTTATAGAAGATGCTATGCTGAGTATTCTTTGAAAAACAGAACATACATAAGATTCAATTCTTGGTATCACAGTGTAGTATAGTCTAAGTGTCTAGGTGGGAAGATGGGACAGAAACTCTAAATAGTAGTATAAAGCAAGAGGGCTAGAAATTACAACAAAGTATTTTCTGAGTTCTTAAATGATTCAGCAAGGAAAAAATGCTGCCATATCTAAAGAAACTATAGGGAATTCAGAGAGTATTTAAAAGGACAAGTATGGTGCACATCTATAATACCAGCTACTCAGGAGGCTGAAGTAGGAGGTTTACTGGAGGCTAGGAGTTCAAGGTGACAGTGAGCTATGGAATGCCACTGCATTCCAGCCTGGGCAACAGAGTGAAACTATGTCTCTAAACAAACAAGAGACAAGAACAAAAACAAGTATAAATTTTAGAAGGTAGGAGAATATAACCAATGATGCAAAACCAATACAATTTTTAAAAAGAGAAAAATACTGCTGGGGCCATTAATGTAAGAATTGTTTTAGAATTAGGCCAGAAAGATTAACTGCAGGAAAAGGGCCATTGTCTTTAAATTGAGAAGAAAAATTTCTTTGAACGGGGGGAAATAATATAAGAAATTGGCTTTATTTTTGTTAAGCATCATGTTGTATAGAAAAAAATAGCACTTGGCACAGTGTAGGTGACTAGATCACAATGCAGAACTGAGATGCTCACCTGGTACTCAGTAAGTGGTGGCTCTTATTATTGGCCTCTTTAAAGGTATTCAGGACTGTAAAGTGACACTTCCATCATCAAGGATAATCAGGGATCCTACAGATGTAATCATCCTCATCACCACTCGTCATCTTTGAGAAGTCATGGAATGCAGAAGTAGTGTCTCTAAACTCAAGATGGGTATACATTCTTTTTTAAAAAAGGAAAAACAAGAAATTCTGAAAGATACAGAACAGTAGGCTTAATTTTATTCTCCAGCAAAGCCATACAGTGAATTATTTAGTATTTTGTTTATAAATACTTGGAAAAGAAAGAGGTAATTCAATAGAAGCAAACATGTTTTATAAGAATAATAAAAAACTTAAGTTTTTTTTATGATAAGTCAGAAATAAATGGTTATTTGAGCAAGGCTTTTGAAAGAATCACTCATCTTTTTTTTTTTTTTTTGCAGAAAAGTTCATTTTTGAAAAACTACTAGGTTAGAGTTGAGACATCCAGCATACAGACATACAGATATTTTTGTTTCTGTCAATGTGGAAATTCAACTAGCGATGGAGGGATATAATTGTACTATTCCACTATTCTATCAAATACAATAGAAAGGTGATTTTGCAGGTCTGCTTGTGTATTACGTTTTTTCTTTGGGCAGTCTCTATTTCTCTTGTGATCCCCTATCAGTCATCGCCCAGATACAAATCAGAATTCTCTCTGATATTTAAATGAGAGATTAATGTAGGAACTATTTATAGAATTATGGGCCGTGAGGAGACAAATGGGATACTGAGGCACTTAGTGATTTGTAGTAGTAAAAAGCCATTAGCACCTGTTGCTATAAAGGGAAAAGGATTGGAAATCATGGACATCATATGTGGAAACCAGTCAGAGCTTGAGTTATGGAGAAGGGGCCACTTCTGCTTATTTCCAGAGAGACGTAGCTACTGCCAGGAGCGTGGTACCCGAGCAGGGCGGGCGTAAGGAGTATGTTCCCTGAACTTCTCTCCTCCTGACCTTGGGTCACCTGCTGGTGCTCTTCTCTGGTGAGCTGCTAGGGGGATGTCATCTATAGGTGCCAACATGCTGGGGTGCAGAGAATAGATGGGTGGTGGCTAAGATCGAAAAGAAAAAAAAATAACCTGCATAGTACCAAAATGTGGAGCTTTGCCTAAAGATGGTGCCACCTCAGCGTTTCCTGTGACATGACCAGCCACCCATCCCATCTATAATGGAATCTCTGCTTCTTTCCTTGAGTGTGGGGGAGACTGTTTCTGCATTGACCAGTAGGGTATGGCAGAAGTGATGCTGTGTATCTTCCTAGGCTAGATTATAAAAGGGAGTACAAGTTCCACTTTGTCCAGGAGGACACTGTGCTTTTTAGAGCACCATATAGGAAATGCAACCTAAGACCTCCCTGCTGTGACAAAGCCCAGGTCACAATGGGACCAGATGTCAGTGCATCCCCTGCAAAGTCCCAGCTACTATGCAGCATTGAGTGTCAGGCTTCGGAGTGAAGATGTCTATATAATTTCAGTCTGCAGCATCCAGGTGACTTTGGCCATCAGATCTTTCACATGATTTGATGAGGCCTCACAGGGGAAGGAGAAGAGACAAGCCAGTTCTGCTGTGTGCTGCCTCAATACCTAGTTAGCCAGTGAGCATCATAAACTATAACACTACGTTTTCAGATGGTTTGTTATATGTATGCATAACTGTATCAATATCTAATAGTCTGTATAACATAATCTGCCTTCCAAATCTTTTGATGAGTTAGAATACTAGGTTTAGGAACAGACCATGAATTTTAATTGGAATATATGTTAAGTCCTAAAGAAAGCAGTATTAATCCTTGTAAATAAAAATACCACCAGGACATAAGCTTAGTTAAGAGTAGAGACTTTGTAGCTCCATTGCCTGCTTTCAAAATCTTAGCTGCTCTGCTTACTAGTTTTGTTGCCTTGGGCAAGTTACTTTTCATTAGTGCCTCAGAATTTTCATCTGTAAAATGAGGATAGATAATAAATGACTTACTGTTTTTGTTCCGCTTTCTCTAAGGCCTACAGCCAGATCTTGGCTTGATGGGTCTTAGCATTTTGATGATTTTTTTTTTTAAAGGAAAACCAATAAAAGAAAATAGGGCTGATCTAGGACTGTTTATATTTCATCAGTGAAAAATTCCACTCCCTGCCATTGTAGCCCTTTTACACGTTAAGTATTCTTTTATATTCCTCCCAAGGAGGGGACGTGTAGGTAAGTGAAGTAGGAAGATGATGAACAGTCCTCAAGTTTTCCGCTTGAGTTGATGAATATGATCAGCAAAATAAAAACAAGTAAGGAAATTTCAGAAAAAGTCTGGGGAGACCTTGTGTGGGACTGTTTTACGTGCAGACCTCCCTAGTGGTTTTTAGTGACTGAAAAATCAATATCCACAGATGACACAACAGTAAATCTAAATAAGCACCATATTGCCAAGGTCATGTGGAGTATTAATTGTATTGTAATCTGAACTGTCTATGCCACTTCTGAAGATTCATTCCACCCTCTGTGTTTTAAAAGTAGAGTTGATGGTCTGTGTCAGAAAATGGCAGAGGAATATTATTTCATCTTTGGATGCTGGCACCTTGTCCTCAGTTCTTTGGAATGCTGAGATCTCATTTAGGCTTTGCAGAAAGCGGGTTTGGATGTAATAGCCCTGACTCTCTTCCACTGGTGCGGGAAGTAGCAACAGTACTGTCAAACGTTTGCCATCCGTGAAGGAGAGAGTTCAGGAAGAGATTTCCCTGATGACATATTCTGGTAACCCCGTGGCTTGTGAAGAAAGAGTGGGGAGGAGCAGAAAGTAGTTTAGGTTGAAAATACTTAGGTTAACTTTTCTAACAACCCTTTATGAAAAGTTGTTACAATCTGGGTGTATTAAAACTTTATGGATTTCTTGACTAGGACTACTGACTCAAAAATATATGGAGAAGTTTCAGGTCAACTTAAAGAATTTTCCAGTGGAAATTTCCAAGATAAAAGCGATTACCCAGCAAAAATCATGAAATCTGTCACTTTTTAGCAGAAGCCAGATGACTAACTGTCCCAGAGGAGGGGAGGGTGTGACAGCTGAACTATCTTTTCCACTATTAAAGAGGCTGTTACAGTGGAATTTTAACTTACTAAATTTAACTGTAACAGCAGTGGAAGGTCTTAATTAGATGGGCCTCCTCATCCCTTGTATTTAATTCCCATAAGGAACTATGTTCTACCCTTCTTCACTTCTTCTATGACTCTGCCCAAAGCTGTTACCTTTTCCATTTGATTTTCTACTAATGATGTAACACTTTTTGAGGGGTCCAGTATAAAATACCTTTATGTTATACCTTCCGTTCACTCTTCCTGTTTGCTTATGTATCTGAAAAGTCCCCATCAGTTTTACCTTTTCGGTACCTCTAGAATTAGTGCCTTCTTTCACTTTCTTCTGCTATAATCAGAGTAGCTATGTGGTTACTTCTGAGAACCATTAAAACAGCCTCAAAAGGCCTTCATTCTCCTAAACTTTCCCCTCTGGTCTCTGCTGTGCTCCCAGCAAGTCAGTTTGTAGAGTACCCGGCTCTGATTGTATTGCCACCTTCTATCACTCAGGGCTCTTGGTGACGGGGCTGTCTGCCTCCTTTGCTTACTACCCTCTCTCCTCCACAGGCTTACTACTCAGAGGATGATCCATGATTCCACTGATTTCCTGGAAGCTGTTTAGAAATACAATTTCAGAGCTCTCTCCAGACTCAATGAGTCAGAATTTATATTTTAACCCATTTGGGGTGCATGATTTTTTTAAGCAAATTAACAGAGTTGGACATCCATCACTGTAAACCAGTGTTAGGACATTTTCATTTCCCAAATCAGATCTGATCTGCCTGTTTAAAGTTAACCCCATTTTCTTTTCAGCCATAGACAACCACTAACCTGTATCCTGTCTGTATAGATTTGCCTCCTCAGATTAACTCATATAAACCGAATCATGGGTTTTTTTTAAAAAATGTCTGGTTTCTTTAATTTAATCTAATACTTTAGAGGTTCCTTTTTATTGTCATTTTATCTCATAGTTGGTTTTTTGATACAGAAATTTTTAAACTGAAAAACCCCTTAATCATTTAAAATCGAAATGTTAATAAGAGAAAGTCTGTTAAGAATTAAAATGAAACCCTTGTTATGGTTGACTACAAGCAAATGGCAAATTCTTAATGTATGACTCTTGACAATTGGAAAAACAAATCCCTAATTTGTCCTGTCCTGACTCTGAGAAAGTCACATAGGTATGTCTGTCTGTAATCTAACAGAACACGGAGTAGCATCTCATCAGCTTTCACTAGGTTATGTGGCAGTGCAAACAACCTCAAGATCTCAGTGGCTATTTATAATAAAGATTTCTTTCTTGCCCATGTACATACCAGCTGTGGCCGAGCTGTTACCCTTTTCTAGTCTTTGACTCTGCTTCACAGGTTTTCTTCATTTTGGGATCAAGACTGAAGGAGTGACCCCTAACTGGGCCACGTCCTTCCTAGGACAGAGGGGAAAGAATATGAACACTCATAGAAACAGGCAATGGCCCCTTCATTTTCTGCCAGAATACATGCCATTGTCCAAAGACAGTCACTGGTCAAATCCAGCAGAGTGAGGAACTTCTTTCCCTCCATAAAGAGATACTAACACAGGGCAGTGCCTGTGTCTCAAGGGGTAGGGCGCTGGCACCATATACCGAGGGTGGTGGGTTCAAACCCAGCCCTGGTCAAAAAAAAAAAAAAAGGAGATACTAACAGTCACCTGTCAGTTGGCCAAGAGGTATAATCCTCTTACAGGAAGAAGAGGAATCATTGGGAACAGTCACACCACCTTTGGCAATGGTTATAGGCTGATAGCCTATGGCTGCTATAGGTATAGCAGTTATAGGCTGATGATATGTTGGACCTTTTCCAAACTAAAAAGAAACTAAACTTTTAGAGTGTTATGTACAAAAAAGAAAGTTTTCCCTTTGATAAGAAATTATCACAAATGTGATGGGGATACATGGAACTGCAGTAGGTACAATTAATAGCCTCCAACTGGCCAGTGCTCATGAAGAGTCTCAATAAGGGCACGTAGCTGCTTAACAATGTCCAGTTGCACAACAACTGTCATACTTCTGAATTCTCAGGGGCAACGTTCATTTATCATGGAGTTCTGCCCTCTGGTTTTAAAAGATCCATAAAATAAAGATGCGAAGTCTTAAAATTTGGGCACAGCGAATGTTAAAATAAGCCTTGCTGGTTATTCTTTCCTCGCAGCCTGTGTGCCAGCCATTTGTCTCGTTTATGGTCCTTGGACAATTCTAAGTCCTTTCTGCCTTGGGGCTCATTTGGTCCACCTGCTGTAATCTGGACCAGTGAGCCCGATTAGAATCTGGACCGGAATCTCTCTCAGCGTTTACAACATTGGGTCCTTCTCACGTTACCTCCTTAGAGCAGCCTTCAGGACAGTTCTCTCCCCCATCTTCCTGCTGCCTGTAATCCCTTTCTCCAACAGCCAGGTCCACTTTCTCTGCATTGTATTCCCTTGTTTATCAACACTTATTCTTACCTTCTTATTTGGAATTATCTCATCTCTCTGTGTATTTACTTGTTTGTTTCCTATACCGTCTTCCTCCTGCAAACTAAAAATATGTGCTTCGCGGGAGCAGGAACCTTGCTGGTCACTGGTGTCTTGGCCACTGGTGTCTCTCCGGCCAAGTGCCTGCCGTGGGGCTGACTTTTAGTGAACGTTGTTAAATAAAGTGACTACACTAGGTGTTTTTTGTGTGCATATGGGTGGTGGGGGATCACTGAGTCTCGATTTTGTAGATTAAGAGAGAAAGGATTTGGCAAGAATTATTATATACCACAGGTTTATTCAAGTAAAATGTGGACAGTGATAATGATACTCCATCAGGTAGTTGAGAAGATCAAATGAGAAGGTGTGTGTATCTGAGGCACGGTTGGTGGCCTCAGAAAACTCTCAGTATTTGCTGTCCCGGGC
>CAUYQV010047903.1:0-11606 GCA_963574575.1 Galagoides demidoff
CTCTCTAAAGTTTTCTTTTTTTTTTTTTTTTTTTTTGAGACAGCGCCTCAAGCTGTCCCCCTGGGTAGAGTGCTGTGGCATCACAGCTCACAGCAACCTCCAACTCCTGGGCTCAAGCGAGTCTCCTGCCTCAGCCTCCCAAGTAGCTGAGACCACAGGCACCCGCCACAACGCCTGGCTATTTTTTGGTTGCAGCTGTCATTGTTGTTTGGCAGGCCCGGGCTGGATTCGAACCCGCCACCTTAGGTGTATGTGGCTGGCGCCTTAGCCATTTGAGCCACAGGTGCGGAGCCAACTAAGAGTGCCAGTTACCTGCCACAACACCTGGCTATTTTTTTGTTGTTGTTGTTGCAGTTTGGCTGGGGCCAGGATGGAACCTGCTACCCTGGGCATGTGGGGTTGGTGCCCTACTCACTGAGCCACAGACGCCGCCCCTTAAGTTTTGTTAACTGATGGAGAGAACTTTATCCAGAAGAAATTAAATTGTCTTAGATCTCTTCCCTGGAATCTACATTAACAAGAGAATATTAATTCCTATCCCAGGAGAGGAAACTAAATGCCACAGTGCCCAGGAGACCACGCCCAGACAGACGTTCACCTATTACTGGAGCCATTCTCCTAGAGGCTGTTCACCGAGAAACCATCTGGATAAGACAGCCTTTGTCTGCAGTGCACTCCTGCTCCTCACCTTCCCAAAACTTTGTCCCCATCTCCCCCAGAGTCCAGAGGAACTTCGTCCCAGGCTATTATCTGCATTTTGGGCCTACTCACCTTCCCCTAAAAAAATCACTTATTCTTCCTCTAAACCTGCCTGCCCTCCCTACGTCTCTCTCCTCTATGAAGAGGGCATTTCAGCTTCAATCATGTGCCCACATGAGACCCACATAATTCGGTGTGGGTCTCATGTATGTTTGCATGTCAATAAATTTAATGCATTTTCTATTTTTAATCTGTTTTCTGTCAGTTTTTTTCAGAAGCTCAATTAATTGAACCCTCAGGAGAAGTTTAACCTTCCCTCGACTAGAGCATTTTAAATGCTTCCAGTAGATACCATCATTTATTACATATGCATACATGCACACATATCCTCTAGGAAGTTACTCTTCTTTTGTAGCTAATACAGACTTTAAGAGATAAGAAGTGATGGGAATAAAAACAGGTCTTTCAAAGTCAATAGCCCATGATCTATATTTTCTCAATTTTCTATCTGACAATGGAGATTAAAGATTCAGTTAAAAAATGAAAAGTCAGTGCAAAAATCCACTATTATGTTGTCATAAAATACTTAGATAATGGTGTAAAAAAAAAACTGAAGCATTACTTAACTGCAAGGAAGAAAAATTTCTGTGTCAAGAGGTGAATGACTCATAAGTCATTGACTCCTTATAACGGAATATCTAAATATAAACGCAACCTAGGAAAGAAAGTCAAAGGTTTCCATCCTTGGGGGTGGGGGAAGCAAACTGCAGAATAACATCTAAAAAAAGCTTTCAAATTTTCTAAGAACAGAGAAAAAAAAGCTTGATAGAAAACTCCACAGCATTCTCTAACTCCAGAATCCTGTGCAGCGAAGCCCTGAGAGGCAGGAACTGGTGGGCACGTCCAAGTTACCCGTCAGGGAGAGGGCCAGATCACTCCACTGCCTTGGAAGTGAGTAACAGCCATACCCCTTTGTCTGCAAACACCTGGTAACACTGAACTGCTCCACTTCATGCTCTTCCTGTAAGGAGAAACCCCTAATTCGCTTACAGAATTTCAAGTGCACAACATGTCTTTCATGTTTACAAACCAAACCTGCCTCCAGCCAGCTATACAGGGAAAAAGGAGGAGGAAGCCTTAATCTCCTCACTTGTTCTCTTGTTGTTAATCTGTGATATTGACCTTCCATTCCACTTCAAACCTAACATTCCATGACCCCTGGGGAATTTTCCCATAGCGTAATCCTTCTCTTGGCTTTAAGGGCCCTCTGCATGCCAGGGTCTCTATCTCCATCTCCCTCTCTAGCCTTACCTTGCACTGCTTTCCCCATCTTCCAACTCTCTCTTTCATTCAGGGCCTATAAAAGACCATTCACCTCCCTAATACAAAAGCGTCTGCATTCAGGTACCTTCTGTTGAATATTCTCCGGGCCCTTACCATAGGTTACAATGAAAGACACTATGGTTAATCACCAGATGGTGAGTTCAAAGGCAAGAACCAGGTCGCTCACCACTGTTCAACTGGTACCTAGGACCATCGTGGCACATGGTAGGCACACAAACAAATATTGACTGAATAAATGAACGCAGTATAGTATGCAGAGGTAAACAAGAAAAAGATGATAACCCTTGAGCTCTTCCTAGGAAAGAATCACTAATTACTGCAGATAGAAAACACTGGAGCTCAGGACACAGTACCCCAAAATATAACCACCAGAGATCAGATTTATGCCACCCCAAATATATTTCTTTGATATATTTTGAAACATTATTCTGAGAAACTAGACACAGGAGCAACCCTGAAAAACTGTCCTTTTATTAAAAAATGATAAAATAAAGGGCAGCACCTGTGGCTCAAAGGAGTAGGGCCCTAGCCCCATACGCTGGAGGTGGTAGGTTCAAACCCAGCCCCGGACAAAAACTGCAAATAATAATAATAATAATAAAATTAAAAGTACAACTACAAGGGAAATTTACATTAGTAAGAGTATCTGCATCAGCCAGAGGGCTGCTCTAGACCTTGAGAGACTTTTTACCAGGATAACAATGAGACATCCTTTATTCACCAAATATTTCCTCCCACAAACCTGCTATAACTTGTGTTACCACCACCCTAGAAGCCACAAACCCCTATTCTTTTTGTAGCTTCAGGATACTATATAATCTGACCCTTGTGGAAATATATTTTGCGAGAATACCATCAGTCAAAACAAAATTAACCATTTTTTTTCCTGTTACCCTGTCTTATGTCAATGTAATTTGGAGCCCAGCCAAAGAACTTTTAAGTTCTTAAGGATAAAAGAAGGCCACTTTTTCCCTCCCCTACGGGAACAAAAAGCATACATAAATCAGGCCAACTAATTAACAAGGAAACTTCCAAACTCTTCTAGATTCAAGAAGCGTACATAAATCAGGCCCCCTTACTTGTGGCACATTCCACCTAGAATTGCATAGAAGGCTGCATTTCCCAGCACTCGTTCTGTCTCTCTTACTTGATGATTTGTGTAGAATACGGCATTGATACAATTTCCTACTGCAAACAATCCACATGGTAGTCTTCTGCATGGCTCAGGTATGCTGTATTTGCTACCGCCACAGAATGAAGAAGTATTTTGGGGTTAACACCACATTACCATTAAGATAAATTATTCCTATACTCCACAGACACATAAATCTAAAGGTATATGTTTTTATACCTTACTGTCTTCACTAAGGCTTAAAAATGCCGAGAATGCTGAACTTGAAAAATCACTTCCTTTTTACAGAATCCCAGAACTACAAACAATACCAAGCATTCATGTAATCCTAGAAAAAAAAAAAATCAAAGAAAATAAATGAGATATTTTATGAGAAATAGCTAGCAAACAGCCATGAATATAGTTATCCTAAATAAATAGGGATTCTCATCCTCCCTCACCTCAGAGTTCTCCTTACCTGTCAGACCCCAGCCTTTCAACCCTATCTGCAGCACATCCTTGTTCCTTAGAGAACTTCCCAACGCTACTCACTGGCAGGTAAAAGAAATGCACCCAAAATACCAAGTTAAACGTAATTCTCCCCCAAAATGACATGGCACAGCACTACAAGCTAAGTTCATACAGCGTTACATACATTTCAGGTAGTAGGGGAAAATAAAAACTTAATGCCAAAAAACATGGTTTCTGTGGAAACAGGCATTTTCAGTCTCGAAATCCCAACTTGCACAATCCTCTGGAACACAGTCCACTTCTCAATTAGAGTGTCTACATTCTGGAAAACATGTAGGTAAACAAAACTTTTATGAATCAAATCAGATCCGTGAATTACCATATCTGCAGTTTAAATGAAATAGTATGAATTTTGACTTATTTTTATTGCTAATAATCAGATTTCGAATATAGCTTGTCCAATTAAATCTTTATGTATCTCCAGTTTCTATACTTAAATACGCTCAATTAACTTATACTCCCAAACAAACTCTTCATTTACTAATACAACAAAATAGATATACTCTAAATAGAACCTTGAAACTAGTTGAAACTAGAACGCTGTGTAATTCTCAGCAGTTATTTGTATCACAAATAATTCCTTAGAGCAAATACAGTTTTCAATCATTCTAATTACTTATATAATATACCCTACGGTATATGAGAAACTCCATTTATCTAGATATAATTAAGAAAGTATATTTTTACATCGCTTTCTTTCCCAGCCCCATAAAATTGTTATCGGCAGCATGTCCCAACCTGAAGCCCCTCAGCAATTTCTCTCCAATCATGGAGATTCTGAATCAAATCTGAGAGTCCTTTGGCTTTAGGGAGGCCCTCTCCCATATTTATCCCTTCCTTTATTCCAAATTTTTATCCCTTCTTTTATTCTTCTCTTTACCCCCCCCCTAAATGGCTGGGTCCATGGACCCTAACTGATACAACTTCCTTAAAAGGAATGTTTGCATTCTAACAATATATTAATAATGTAATTTTGCATGTTTTACAGAATAAAACTCAAAAATAAATTACAAAGAAAAAAGGTAATCACAAGTACACTGAGCTCCATCCTAGAATTACTATTTACTGAGCACTTGTTAAAAGCATGGAAGGCACTGAAGTTTGTTTTTTTTTCCTTTTATTAAGTCATATACACATAGATCATGCATATATTTATGCATTTGTGGGGTACAGTGTATTGATTTTTTATACAATTTGGAATGCTTACATCAGACTAATACAGCTTTCACCTCATTTACTTAATTATTATGTTAAGACATTTATGTTCTATACCTGATAAATTCGACTTGTACCCTTGCAATATGCTCCCTAAGTGTGGTCCCACCATTTACCCTCCCTCTATCAAACCTCCCCCCTCCCCTCCCATCCTCCTCCACTTCTCTCCTTTATCCTGGGCTACAGGCACTGCAGATTTTAAGGCATAACTGATTAAATCATGGGGCACTGGTAACAACTCAGTCTGCAGCCCCTTTCGACTTCCTCGAGGTTGTGGTCTGGTTGAAAGTCCCCACCTTCTACCACACTAGTTAGTTTTTCTGGTGAACATCACCTATACGGAAGCTATCTAGCCTTCTCTCTCCCGAGTGCCCCAACCAGAGTCATCTGAATAGCATGCAAGTAACAGTAAATTCCAAGGATTTTAGAGGCTCTGTGCCTGGGAACCAGGGGAAAACACCAACTATTTTCTTTTTATTATTATACCACAGCCAGGCACATAAAACTACTTACAGATAATAGAAGACACCAAATCCTTTCACGTTTCTCTGCCCCTACACATAGTCTTCCCTCTGCTTGGCGTAACCTTCAAAGCACCTACTTAAGTTCAACAGCTCATTTCAACCATTGTCAACTTTAGGAGGAGACCTTTCTCATTCCTCCTAGATCCTCTTAGTCTTAGCTATAATTACTTTAACTTTCAGATCATATGTGCATTTCTCGCTCAAACTATCTCTTATGTGTTACTTATTTCTCAATCTTCTTAAAATAAAGAAAGAAAAATAAGAGGACAGACATGATACTGAGTGATGCTGGACATCTAAGCAGAAATGTATGCAGGCAACTGAAAGCTTGACTCAGAGTTTATGGGAGGATGTAACATTAAACCTACTTTGAATGTACAAACTTGGTAATAATGAAAGTATATCACTGGGAAAACACACAGTCTCTCAATGATAAACCTGAAGAAAGCAGAAAATCAAAGACTAAAACCTTGGATTGGAAAATTCCCACAGTTAAAAAGCAGAAGCACAGCACACTACGTTAGCAGCCAAATTTTACCCTGGTGACAGCGCCATATACAGTGTAAATACACTGGAACCTTCATAGTTGACCACCTCCCTACATTGACCACCTCCTAAAGTTGACCTGTTTTTCACAGACCAGACATGTATGTTTCAGTACAGTAGGCTTAGTTCCAACGCTACAGAGTTGACCACTTCTTATGTTGATTAGTCTGTTAAAGAGCCTTGGGTGCTTACAGAGGTCCTACTGCATGTGGATTTAAAGTTCAAAAGCAAAAGTGAGTTAAGTTTACAAAATTCTTGTCTGATAGCCGGCCCTACTTGCTACTGTTTTCCCATCTAATAATTCTCACCTCATTTGTGTTTGTAATAAGCTTTCAAATACTGAAAATGTTGGTAACCCAAACTTGAAAAGGTTTAAAGCCTTCATCGTAACAAAGTTTAACAACCTAGAGTGGTGGAAGGAGCTAATAATTACAATTATTACTCCAGCCTCATAATACTGTTCCACGGTGTCTGTGAAAGCAGTTATCACGCTGCACTTCACAGCAGTCTCTCACTCTCTTGATTGCCCAAACACTCACACATGTTCACACAGCAAAGGACCAACAAGTTCGAATAAATATTTATTAGGCACTAACTTAAAAGTAAGCTATAATTGTCACCTCTTATTCACTGCAAGTGTATTCCACTCTATACCGCCATCACACAACCTGCTTGGTTCAAGATTCTGCTTGAAAGACATTGCAGAATCTATAATTAATGAGCTAGAGTGTATCTAAATCTAATCCACTATCGAAACTTGGGGGCACATCTTGTGAAGGTTTTACAACGAAAGGTAGTGAGTACCAAAGGCAGTAGGAGGCTGAGGCAGGAGGATCACTGAGCCCAGGAGTTTGAGGCTACAGTGCACTATGATTATGTCAGTGAACAGCCACTGCACAACAAGGAGAGACTCCATCTCTTAAAAGGAAAAAAAGAAGGCCAAGAATATCACTATACAATAATGGTTATCAACTGAGCAGCAGGGGAACAGACACAGTAACACAGAATGATAGATGACAATGAATTAAAATTTACTCCCCAAAGCTTCATAACATATTACAAGAATAGCCTGAAACACATAATTTTTTTAGTTGAAGCTGCAAGTGTCAAATTAGTTTCTGCAAAACAGTATCATGTGTGAAATTAAGTTAATCTTGTTTTTCTGAATTTTCCTGGTTTTGCTCTTTGGGTTACATGTAAGTTATTGGTTGGTTTTGGTATTAGTACATAAGAGCCATAAACAAAATGTAATCTATGCCTAGTTTATATTTAAGCAAATTTCAATGAATCTAGAACAAAAATATTTTATTCAAAGGACGGAGTTCCTGATACCTGTTTTCCCTTGAAATGATCCCAAATCAAAAATTAAAAAAAAAAAAATACTGTTATCAGGTAGAGCACTAATGGAGAAAGGAGGAGATGTTTTATAAAGTTGCTGGTTCTTCAGAAAGCAAAAGGCAAATAGCGAATCCAAGTGAAGGAAGACTTAATGCCAGAGGCAAACGAAGATTAGAGGGCGAAAAATAAGACCGAATTAAAACTAAGAATTTCCATCCATGAAAAGAATCATAAACAGACAAAAAAATCCTGAAAATAGAAAAAGATATTTGAAAACATACTGTAGCCTCATGTCACCCATGGTTTCAGCATCCAAGTTTTCAGTTCCCTATAATCAACCAGTGTCCAAAAATATTAAATGGAAAATACTGAAATGAACAATTCCTATTTTAACTTGTCCACTATTCTGAACATCATGATGTAATCTCACTCTGTCCTGCCTTGGACATATGTCATCCCCATCCACACTGCACACATATGTATACACCACCTGCCTGTACCCTGGGACGTGTGTCACCCCCATCCACACTGCACACGTACACACCACCTGCCTGTACCCTGGGACATGTGTCATCCACGCTGCACACGTACACACCACCTGCCTGTACCCTGGGACGTGTGTCACCCCCATCCACACTGCACACGTACACACTACCTGCCTGTAACCTGGGACGTGTGTCATCCACACTGCACACATATACACCACCTGCCTGTACCCTAGGACGTGTGTCGCCCCCATCCACGCTGCACACGTACACACCACCTGCCTGTATGCTGGGAGGTGTGTCATCCACGCTGCACAAGTATACAACCCCTGCCTGTAGCCTGGGACGTGTCATCCCCATTGACGCTACACATGTACACACCACCTGCCTGTACCCTGGGACGTGTGTCATCCACGCTGCACACGTATACACCACCTGTCTGTACCCTGGGATGTGTGTCATCCCCATCCACACTGCACACGTACACACCACCTGCCTGTAGCCTGGGACGTGTGTCATCCCCATCCACGTTGCACACGTACACACCACCTGCCTGTAGCCTGGAATGTGTGTCATCCCCATCCACGCTGCACATGTATACACCACCTGCCTGTACCCTGGGACGTGTGTCATCCCCATCAAGGCTGCACACGTACACACCACCTGCCTATACCTTGGGACATGTGTCATCCCCATCCATGCTACACATGTATACACCACCTACCTGTAACCTAGGACATGTGTCATCATGCTGCACATGTATACACCACCTGTCTGTACCCTGGGACGTGTGTCGCCCCCATCCACACAGCACACATATAAACCACCTGCCTGTAACCTGGGACGTGTGTCATCCTTACTGCACATGTACACATCACCTGCCTGTTAAGACACTCAGCACACCCAGGTATTCTGAAAAACAGACCACATTCACATAACTTTTATTACAGTTTATTACTACAAATTGTTCTATTTTTTTATTATTAATTTTTAATCTCCCTAATTTATAAATTAAACTATCATAAGTACGTAGGAAAAACAGTATGGGCTTCAGTGTGATCTACGGTTTCAGGCAATACACTGAGAGGGTCTTCAATACATCACCCACAAAATAAGGAAAGACTACAGGAACTGGAAAGACAAAAGTAGTATCTACACCATAAATAACTACATCCACTCAGACAGAAAGTGTTAGTAAAACAAAGAAAAAAGGCAAGAGAAACAAATGAGAATTTCATGGAAAAGAGTCAATAATCCATAAACATATAGAAAGATAACCAAATATTTTATCAATAGTAGAATGTTTAAGTTGTAGTATATCCAAAAGTATAAATGAACTACAACACAAAACTTTTCAATAAAATGTTAGCAATCTAAGAACAGAAGGAAATTTCAATCTTTTAAAAGGCATCTACCAAAAGGTTAGCTAAAATCATACTTAATAGTAAAAGACCAAATGCTTCCATATAAAACTGGAAACAAGGCAGGATACCTGTTATCACCACTTCTTTTAAACATTTTACAAAAAAACTAAATATACGACCAAAAAAAAAAAAAAAAAAGCATAAAGGTTACAAATAAAGTAAAAAAAAAAAAAAAACTATTAGAACTAACAAGTGAATTTAGCAAGGTTACAAAGATACAAAACTTTAATACAAAAAATTAACTATTTCTGTACACTAGCAAAGATCAGAATATAAAACTAAACAAAAAGTATCATTTACAATAGCATCATAAGCATTAGCTCCAACAAAAGATATGCAAATACCTTTACATTGTTCAAAAGTTAAAGAAAACCTAAATAAAGGAGAAACATAGTATGTTCTTGCATCGAAAGACTGATATGTTAAGATGTCCATCCAGTTAGAACTGATCCATATATTCAAAGAAGGCCATTCAAAAATTGCAACAGGCTCTTTGTCCAACATTGACAAAGTTGATTCAGAATTTTATTTGAGAATGCAAAAACATTCGCCCAAAGCAATTTTTTTTACTAAATCATAGCTGTGTACATTAATGCAATCATGGGAGACAATGTGTTGGTTTTATATACAATTTGAAATGTTTTCATCAAATTGGTTAACACTGCCTTCATGGCATTTTCTTAGTTATTGTGTTTAGACATTTATATTCTACACCTAGTAAATTTCACATGTACCCTTGTAAGATGCATCATAAGTGTGGTCCCACCAATTACTCTCCTTCCACCCATCCTCCCCTCTCCCCTCCGTCTCCCCTTTCCCCTTCTTCTTGGACTATAATTGGGTTATAGTTTGGTTTTTAAGACTGAGTACATTGGATACTTTTTCTTCCATTCTTGAGATACTTTGCTAAGAAGAATATGTTCCAGCTGCATCCATGTAAAGATGTAAGAGGTAAAGTCCCTATCTTTCTTTAAGGCTGTATAATAAACAATACTCAAGCTGAGAAAACAGTCAAGGACTCTATTCTGTTCACAGTAGTGCCAAAGAAGATGAAATATTTGGGAGCTTACCTAACAAAGGACATGAAAGCTCTCTACAAAGAGAACTATGAAACTCTAAAAAAAGAAATAGCTGAAGATGTTAACAAATGGAAAAACATACCATGCTCATGGCTGGGAAGAATCAACATTATTAAAATATCCATATAACACAAAGCAATATACAATTTTAATGCAATCCCTATTAAAGCTCCACTGTCATACTTTAAAGATCTCGAAAAAATAATACTTCTTTTTATATGGAATCAGAAAAAACCTCAAATAGCCAAGATATTACTCAGAAATAAAAACAAAGCAGGAGAAATTATGCTACCAGACCTCAGACTATACTATAAATTGATAGTGATCGAAACAGCATGGTACTGGCACAAAAATAGAGAGGTAGATGTATGGAACAGAATAGAGAACCAAGAGATGAATCCAGGTACTTACCATTATTTGATCTTTCACAAGCCAATTAAAAACACTCAGTAGGGAAAAGATTCCCTAATTAACAAATGGTGCTGGGTGAACTGGCTGGTGACCTGTAGAAGACTGAAAGTGGACCCACACCTTTCACCATTAACTAAGTTAGACTCTCACTGGATTAAAGATTTAAACTTAAGACATGAAACTAAAAATACTATAAGAAAGTGCAGGGAAAACTCTTGAAGAAATTGGCCTGGGCAGATATTTTATGAGGAGGACCCACACACACACAATTGAATTAACATCAAAAATACACTATTGGGACCTGATAAAACAAAAAAGCTTCTGCACAACCAAGAACACAGTATGTAAAGCAAGCAGACAGCCCTCAGAATGGGAGGAGATATTTGCAGGTTATGTCTCCGACAAAGGTTTAATAACCAGAATCCACAGAGAACTCTAACGTATTAGCAAGAAAAGAACAAGTGATCCCATCTCAGAGTGGCGAAGGGACTTGAAGAGAAACTTCTCTAAAGAAGACAGGCACACAGCCTACAGACACATGAAAAAATGCTTATCATACTTAATTATCAGAGAAATGCAAATCAAAACTACTTTGAGATATGTAACTCCAGTAAGAGGGGCTCTCATCACAAAATCCAAAACCAGAGATGCTGGCGTGGATGTGGAGAAAAGGGAACACTTCTACATTGCTGGTGGGAATGCAAACTAATACATTCCTTTTGGAAAGATGTTTGGAGAACACTTAGAGATCTAAAAATAGACCTGTCATTCGATCCTACAATTCCTCTACTATGTCTATATCCATATGACCAAAAATCACATTATAACGAAGATATCTGTACCAGAATGTTTATTGTAGCCCAATTCATAATTGCTAAGTCATGGAAGAACCTCAAGTG
>CAUYQV010047905.1:0-10058 GCA_963574575.1 Galagoides demidoff
TGTGGCGGGTGCCTGTGGTCCCAGCTACTTGGGAGGTGGAGGCAGGAAACTCGCTTGAGCCCAGGAGTTGGAGGTTGCTATGAGCTGTGATGCCATGGCACTCTACCCAGGGGGATAGCTTGAGGCTCCGTCTCAAAAAAACAAACAAACAAAAAGACCCAGTAGGTTGGCCCTGGGAGGAAGGGAAGGTGCGCTGTCCACACCCAAGGTGCATTATCCACACCCGACATATGACTCATGCTGCTTGAGACTTTGTAACCCCAAGTATAACAAACGCATGAGGAAAGGCTAGAAGGCCTGAGGACGAGCTGAGCCACTGGGATCACTGAAGACTGGGGTGTTTTCAGCATGTCTAGATGGACCGGGGGGACTGGGCGGTCTGTGCCTCCATCTGCCTCAGTACCCCGGGCATCTGGGGGGCAGTTCTAGGGTCTTCCCCACCTCCACGCAGGTTCCAGAGCTGCACTTGGTCCCTGGTTGGACAGGGAGTGTCCAGTTCAGAGGCCACCTCAACAGTCTTGGTGCAAGAGACCAAAGTCTCCCTTGAGGGGCAGAGGCAGCGATCCAGCCACCCGCCCCTGCCCTGGGGTTTTAGCTCCCTGTGGGGATGGGGGGGAACCATTCCTTCGATTAGCCTCCCAGTGCTAATTTTGGCCTCCAAATTGCTTTCCAGAATGAGCCTTTGGCCACCTGGTCCTTTCAAAGCATTTTCACTCCGCACACACCGTAAATAAACAGAGAGGACCAAGGTGATTTGAGGCCGTCTGCTGAGATGACATCCTCTAGCTGAGTGACGCTTATGTTCTCTCGTCTCATTCTCCCACATCCTCTGATGCACCCCAGGCACAGGGTGGCTCTGAACGGCATGGCACACTGTCCAGACCAGCACCCCTTCCTGTTAACAGGGTCAGGTGCAGAAGCTCCTTCCCCCTTCCCAGCAGCGTAGTCAGGATCACATCCTCCTAACCTGAGACCTGCAATTGGTGGGCTCTGCTGAGCTGCCTACCACCTAGCAGGGCCACACCTAACAGGACCCAGTCAGACGGTACCATTCATGGGGCCTGGTCGCGGGACTGAGAGAAGGCTTCAGGAGCTATGGTCATGGGGGTTCCTAACAACTGCTCACACTTGGGTCACAGTGGACCCAGCTTAGGGAGGCACGTCTCCCACTCACCCTGTAGTCAGTGATGAGTCCTGGGTAAAAGAGAAGGAAAAAGAAAAAAGAACTGTTAGATTTGTTAATCATGCAATAATCCTTCTCATCGTCCAGGTAAATTTATTGTGTCATTTACATCTTTTGAGCCAGACATTAAAACCACCCACGTATTGGATATGGGTGTTCTTTGTGACACTTCCCAGGGATAGTTATATAGCATGAAAACCTGAGATTTACTCTAGTGCCCAGTGCTAAGTCAGCATTCAGATCATGTAAATCATTAATCATTCATTCATTCATGCATAGTGAGGTGAACTGGACAGACAAAGAGTGATTAGAATATTGAAAAAAGGAAGAGAATGAAACTCTTGATGGTGGCATCTATGTGTGTGTCCATGGGTTTCAGTGTAGTTTCTGGCACAGAGCGGACACCCCGAGAGTAATCATGGAGTCGGTTTTGATTCCTCCATACTGGTTATGAGAAACAGCCGGGTGGCAGCCGAGGCTCCCTTAAACAGTTCATCTGAGGGTCACAGGGAGAGAAGAGCCATGAATGTGATTTGACAGTCAGGGCTTTCTACCAGTGACCCGGGCAAAGGGGAGAATCTTCTCAGGGTAGAATCTGCTGTCCTGCTCCTCATGAGGTTGTGAGAAAGTAGTCACATGATTTGTAAGCCTGATCCACTATGAACAGGGTGCACTGGTGCCCCCAACTTCTGGGGGAAGAGCAGTGTGGCACAGTCAGAACAGGCCCTTAGGGAAAGGGGAAGGGAGGGGGTGGGTTGATAGAGGGAGGGTTGGTGGGGCGACCACACCTATGGAGCATATTGCAAGTACAAGTTGGATCTATCAGGTGTAGAGCACAAATGTCTTAATCCTATAATAGGGTAAAAGTGGTGAAGGCTATGTTGTTTAATAGGATGTAAGCACTCCAGTTTGTACAAATAATCAACACATTGAATCCCATAATGGCATAAAAAATTTTTTAAAAATTAAAAAAAATTAATGTTAATATACAGACAGTAGAAATGCTGACATTCTCAATTAGTCAATTTGAAACAAAATTTTATGGGATTTTAAAATTTATGAATTTTTAAAGTAAAAAGCCACCTGCTGGACTCTCATGCCTCAGAAATCAGCTTTGAAAACTGATGTATCACATAAAACAAAACAAAAAAAAAACAACATTTTATCATAACATGTTTTGAATCCCCCCAAATAATGGCTTAAACATTGTGAGAAATCATCAGCATTAAAAAAATTATATACCAAATCTAAAAAAAAAGATACATCTTTCATCACTATGAGGATTTTCTGCCAAGTACAATTTATGCAGGTCGTATTTTTTGCATATTAAAATTTTATACAGACTGATTTTGTTCTTCAATAATTTCTAGTCAAATATAATTTTTACCCTTGCAGCTTTTTTTTTTTAATTTCAAAATATTAAGAGAGTATAAATGTTTCTGTTAAGTGGACAGTTTTTACAATACTTAAGTCAGGGCTATTAGTGCACCTATCACCCAAATAGTGTTCATACCTGTTAAGTTTTTATCTTTTCCTCCCACTTACAGTTTTAAACAGTGCCATAATACACTGAAAATTTTTTCTGAGACTAGATCATGCTCAGCTCAGGCTGGGGTGCAGGGATATGATCATAATCCACTGTAGCCTCAAAATCCTAGGCACCTGTCTCAGCCTCCCCAGTAGCATGGACTATAGGTGCATCACCATCCCCCCCAATTTTTTGTTTTTTGTAGAAATAAGGTTTTGCTCTGTTACCCAGGCCTCAAATTTTTGGCTTCAAGGAATACTCCCACCTTGGCTTCCCAAAGTGCTGGGAATTTATGGGCATGAGCCACACACGTGGCTGGCACTGACAATTTCTATTAGTTATGTTCACTATAAACGGGATAAAATGCAAATAGGGATATAGTTTTGCATCTTTTTCTTAGTTGACCCATAAATGGAAAAGATCTACACTGATGTTTTAGGTTGTCTTTAAAAATCAAGAATGCCCTCAAAGTCAAAACCTTTTCTAGGACAAACAGTTCTTTACTGAAAACTTAGAAGTAAAATACACACTTTAAGAGTTTTTAGGTTAGCTCTTCCTCTCTACTTAAACCAGAGTCTCATAATTTAACAAAACTGAATATACTTTAAAAAGATTAATAGGCTCGGCGCCTGTGGCTCAATCAGCTAAGGCACCAGCCACGGACACCTAAGGTGGCAGGTTCGAATCCCCAGCCCAGGCCCGCCAAACAACAATGATGGCTGCAACCAAAAAATGGCCGGGCGTTGTGGCGGGCGTCTGTAATCCCAGCTACTTAGGAGGCTGAGGCAGTAGACTCTTTGAGCCTAGGAGTTGGAGGTTGCTATGCGCTGTGATGCCATGGCACTCTACCCAGGGGGATAGCTTGAGGCTCCGTCTCAAAAAAAAAAAAAAAAAATTAATAAAAAATAGGCTCAGTGTCCATAGCTCAGTGAGTAGGGGGTCAGCCACATACACCAAAGCTGTCAAGTTCAAGCCCAGCCCAGGCTTGCTAAAGAACAATGACAATTGCAACCAAAACATAGCCAGATGTGTGGCAGGTGCCTACAGTCCCAGCTACTGGGGAGGCTGAGGCAAGAGAATCACTTAAGCCCAAGAGTTTGAAGTTGCCGTGAGCTGTGATGCCACAGCACTCTACTGAGGACAACACAGTGAGACTCTGACTCAAAAAAAAAAAAAAAAAGAAAGAAAAGTAATAAAAATAAGCATTTAAAGGGAAAAAAGTATCTCTCTTCGCTTTTTAAAAAATCTGAAAAGCATTTGTTATATTTTGTGAGTAAAGACTTTCAATTTTCTTGTTGTCTCCTAATTATTTCCTATCTTAGCCTTACCAGAGAGGAAGATAAATATGCCAGAAACATTAAGTTAAAATCCACATGGCTGGATAATAAACTGGCTGATAAAATTTTCTTATATTTAGCCTTTGTTCTGGTATTTACTTATGAATATATCTTACTCAAGTATACAGATGGAAACAAATCAGTATCATCATCTTTCTCAAGGCCTATTTTAGTTGATGAACACTTCATCAACAAAATAGGTATCTCATGCAAAAAGCATCCACAATGCCCAGGTCCAGACAATAAAAGAAACGAAAATACATAACTAAGTTTCTGTATTAAAAAAAAAAAATTAGCTACTTTTTAAAAATAATACATATCCAGATGCTCCACTTATGGTTTCTAATAAAGAATTCCTAATTACCTGATGCCTCTACTTCATTCTGACTGCATGACAAGTCATCCAAACACAGGTCAATGAGCAGGACCTGTCCCACATCAGTGACCACCGCTGCCACACCAAAAAGCCAGCGCAGACTGGGGTGTAGATGCTGAGTGCTGGCGCTTGCTCCTCCATGGTTAATTATAGGTTCAACTGCTGTTACCTAGAAAACACAATATACGATTTGCTTTTCTTCTACAAAAAGAAAAAATACAACTAACATCACAAAAAATTTTGAAGTTAAAGGAGATAGGTTATTATACGAAGGCTATTCATTATACAAGATACAAACAATCAAATACAAAATCATAAATTTAAATTTGATTCTTGTGACTTGAATAATATAATGAAAATCTTCAGATAAACTAAGAATTATATCATTATTTCAATACACATAAAATCATGTAATTGGAAAAATAACTGATGCTTACTAAGAGCCAATGTGGCTCTTAGACAGACACTGCGCTAATTGGTTAATTTAATGTTCACAACACAGGGATTCAAGGTTGTAATGAGCTATGATTGTGCCATTGTACTCCAGCCTGGGTGACAGAGAGAAACTCTTTCTCTAAAAAAACAGTAATAAATACAGATAAAAGCTTAGAAGCCTAGAAAAATTAGCCAAGAATTATGGAAGCCATATAATCATTAAATATATAACTCAAACCTAAAATTGTTCTCACTTCAAAGCTCTTAACCAGCTACTCTAGGATTTTATTTATATATATATATATATATACTGTTTCTCCTAAGAGTAAAAACAAATCATTGCAGAAAATTTTACCGTTTGCCCTTTAAGAAATAAAAAACAAGATTTTTTTAAAGGGTTATATTTTTTTTTGAAACAATCTCATTTTGTCACCCTTGGTAGAGTGCTGTGGCGTCATAGCTCACAACAACCTCAAACTCCTGGGCTTAAGAGATTCTCTTGCCTCACCCTCCCAAGTAGCTGGGACTACAGGTGTCCAACCACAACGCCTGACTATTTTCAGAAATGAGGTCTCATTCCGGCTCAGGCTGGTCTTGAACCTGTGAGCTCAAGCAATCCACCCACCTCAGCCTCCCAAGGGCTGGGATTATAGGCGTGAGCCACTGTACCTGGCCCAAAAGGGTGATATTTTAATGGACTTCACATGAGTTTTGGCAGTAAGTGGATCACTAATATAAAAATTTGTATTATTTAAAGTATGATTATTTTAACTGCTTTATGGAGTCCTATTTTTCTCCTTTATCTCGTGACAAATTTTAAATGTTTACCTAATCATCCACATTTTATTTTAGCTTTATTTCTGTTTCCTATTACTTAACGAAAATCATTAGGTATAATAACATGGTGAATAAATTGTTTGATTTCTACTATTAATATAATACAGGTTGAGCACCCCAAATCCAAAAATCCAAAATCTGAAAGCATTTCTGGTCCCAAGCATTACACAGGGATGCTCATCTGATACTAATGAATGTACTATTAGGAAAAGAGAAAATTTCATTTCAATGGTTTATACATTAGAAGTTTTTTTTGGCTCAGCGCCTGTGGCTCAAGTGGCTAAGGCACCAGCCACATTCACTTAAGGTGGTGGGTTCGAATCCAGCCCGTGCTGCCAAAACAACAATGACGGCTGCAACCAAAAAATAGCTGGGCGTTGTGGCGGGTGCCTGTGGTCCCAGCTACTTGGGAGGTTGAGGCAGAAGACTCGCTTGGGCCCAGGAGTTGGAAGTTGCTGTGAGCTGCGATGCTATAGCATTCTACCCAGGGGGACAGCTTGAAGCTCTGTCTCAAAAAAAAAAGTTTTTTTCAGGCTCGGCACCTATGGCTCAAGCGGCTAAGGTGCCAGCCACATACACCTGAGCTGGTGGGTTCCAATCCAGCCCAGGCCTGCCAAACAACAATGACAGCTGCAACCAAAGAATAGCCAGATGTTGTGGTGGGCGCCGGTCCCAGCTACTTGGGAGGTGGAGGTAGGAGAATTGCTTGAGCCCAGGAGTTGGAGGTTGCTGTGAGTTGTGATGCCACAGCACTCTATCCAGGGCAACAGCTTGAGGCTATCTCAAAAAAAAAAGTTTTTTCAGAGCTGGGAGAGGTGGCTCACGCCTATAATCCTAGCACTCTAGGATGCCAAGGCAGGTGGATTGCCTGAGTTCACAAGTTTGAGACCAGCCTGAACAAGAGTGAGACCGCCATCTCTAAAAATAGCTGGCATGGTGGACGCCTGTAGTCCCAACTACTTGGGAAGCTGAAGCAAGAGAATCACTTAAGCCTAAGAATTTGAGCTTACTGTGAGTTGTGATACCATAGCACACTACCAAGGGCAACAAAAAAAGACTGTTTTGCCCCTCCCCCCCCCCGCCAAAAATAAGTTTTTTTCAGGCTATAATTTATTGTTACAAAGGAATGGTTCTTTACATTACACAGTATTTCTAATTCTGAAAGCTGTAACTTCATGAACTTGTTCCCTTTTTAATTATTTTAAATAATGTCTATAAACACTAAAGCATATTCTTGTCAAATCCCCAGTAAGGGATATGGTTTGCACTCCTCATTCAAACACTGTAAGTGACTGATAGGGCGGCGCCTATCGCTCAGTAGGTAGGGCGCCAACCCCATATACCAAGGGTAGTGGGTTCAAATCCAGCACCTGCCAAACTGCAACAACAAAAAAAACAGCTGGCATTGTGGCAGGTGCCTGTGGTGCCAGCTACTGGGGAGGCTGAGGCAAGAGAATCACCTAAGCCCAGGAGTTGGAGTTTCCTGTGAGCTGTGTGATGGCACAGCACTCTACCGAGGGTGATAAGAGTCAGACTCTGTCTCTACAAAAAAAAAATAAAAAAGTGACTGATAACACTACCTAATTTTAAAAGACAGTTAAAGCTAGTTGGTAGAACTTCTTTTGAAGTTATCTATCAGTACTTCCTGAATATTTTCCTTATGTTATATTCCCACTTCCATGAGATACCAACTATCCACTCAACTGAGCAACCAGTTCAGAAAACTTGTTGCTTCTCAATTACTCAGCCAAATGATCAAGAAATCTCAATCATATTTCCTTTGGAATATATTTTCAATCTGTCCCAACTCCCCCATTTCTCTTTGATTCACTTCCTCATCATTATTTACCTGTACCACAAGTCTGCGTGTTCCAATTCTCAATACCCTCTCTAACCCAATCCAAGAGAGCTTTTTACATGAGAGAGAGTTCTGCTTAAAACTTATAATTACTTCACCATAGATTTTCCTTTTTTTTTTTTTTTTTTTTGAGACACAGTCTTCCTCTCTCGCCCAAGCTAGAAGGCTGTGGCATCATAGCTCATAGCAACCTCAAATTCCTGGGCTCAAGCAATCCTCTTGCCTCAGCCTCCTGAGTTAGCTGGGAATATAGGCACCCACCACAATGCCTGACCAATTTTTCTATCTTCAGTAGAGACAGAATCTCACTCTTGCTCAGGTTGATCTCAAAATCCTGAGATTAAGCAATCCACCTGCCTCAGCCTCCCAGAGCGCTAGGATTACACGCATGAGCCACCAGGCCAGCCTCCCTCACCACAGACTTTAGGAGAAGGCCCCTAATTATAAATAAGATCTTTCACAATCTGAATTGTCATCATTTCTGGCCTCACTTCCTCTTCCCCCTCTACCTAAGCCTTCTAAATTAAGTCTACTTTCCCAAATGCTCCATATCCTACTATTTTTTTCATTCTCTTTGTCTTAGTTGTTATCTTCTCCCACTAGACTATTAAGCTTTTCAAAAGCATGGTTCAAGTTCAATTAATATATTTGCCTCCAGAAAGTAGCATGTAACTCGATTTAATTATATTCTATGATTATATACCTTACATAATGCATACATCCATGTATTTATGTATAAGTACACACTTTTCCACACCATGGAAAGAAAGAATTCTATTCTACAGTTGTGTGTGCATGTTTCTAAGCATATGCTTTTTTCTCACCACATACAGAAAAGCAGCAATAAACTTGAAGAAACAACCAGAATTCAAAGTACTTCTATAATTACTATCTGATATCTAGTATATGGAAGGCTCACACGTTAGAATAAATAAATGGTGAATATAAATGAACCCATCATTTAAGTGTGTTTTTAAATACAAGTATATTCAATAGTGACATGTTTTCCATATAGCTCCAAAACTACAGGCTCAAATTAACAGAGAAAAAACATCTTGAAAATTCCATAGCAATGAATACATGTTATAAATTGTGTGTGTCATCACAGAACACATCTGGAGATAAGAACAAGACTAAGATCAGAACACATCTGGAGATAAGAACAAGACTAAGATGATACTTTTCACAAAAAAACATATTAGAACATTAGATGTCACTGCTATTTTTGCTTTGGAATTTTTGAACAAATAAAAAGTTAAACATTTTAAATGTTGAGTCTCTTGGATAATGTATCTTTAACCTCTTTTTTATTTTGAACTTTTACACATTCACATAAAGTACACTAATTATAAATAGAGTTTAAGGCATTTTCACAAAGTAAACCACCTGTGGAATGTCCAGATACCTTTAATAATACCTACCCTTCCAGGAAGAACAACTGCTTTAACCACTCTTGATATTCCAAGGTCATAAAGACAAAGAACACTTCCTTCTGCTTCTTCCAATCCTACTAATAAACCAGTTCTCTTCTGCCAAGAGAATTCTTTCACTGCTAGAATTATAGGAGGCTGTTCATTCACTCCACTGAATCTGTATGCAGATAACCGCTCTCCTGTTACAGAATTTACTACCTCAAGTTGTGGACCACAAGCCAAGCAAGCAAGTCCATTTTTTCCTAGAAAAAAATTTAAAAAGCAAAAATATTGCTTATTTTAATATTGCCCAAACACAACCAAATCAATAACCAGTTAGTTCTTTTACATATATTTATACACACACACAATATAAATATAGGTTCATTACATAAAACTTTACATATTATTTCCAAAGTGAAATCTAAGCATTTATAGAACAGAGTGATCCTCAAATTAATAAAATAAATTGAGAAGTTATTATTGCAATAATCAAGTAATCATTTGGTAAAGGCACTACATGATGAGCTTAAGTAATTATTTCATTTATTCCTATCATATCTCAATATAGAGATAAGGTAACTAAACCTTAAAAGACTTTAATCTGCCCAAAGTCAGTTATAAAGTACAACAGAGCCAGAAGTAGATCCCAAATCTAACTCCAAAGAATATTTTTACTACATCAATCATACCCTAAAAGATGAAAGCCAGGAGATATGGCAGTTGCAAAATATAATACATAAGTCTATCCCTGAGTTCACAATTTAATTAAGAAAACAAGACACAACTAGCATAAAAATGGGAATACTAGAACCTCTTTAGAGCCTACTACTCATTTCACTCTGCCTGTAATGTAAAGTCACTGGTGCGTTTAAATAAAGCAGGTCGGCTCGGCACCTATGGCTCAATCGGCTAAGGCGCCAGCCATGTACACCTAAGGTGGCAGGTTCGAATCCCCAGCCCGGGCCCGCCAAACAACAATGATGGCTGCAACCAAAAAATGGCCGGGCGTTGTGGCGGGGGCCTGTGGTCCCAGCTACTTGGGAGGCAGAGGCAGGAGACTCGCTTGAGCCCAGGAGTTGGAGGTTGCTA
>CAUYQV010047908.1:0-14693 GCA_963574575.1 Galagoides demidoff
CCGTAATACATTCCAACAACAGAGAAGGGTACAGGGTACACTGTGGAAAGCCCAGTTCTCACTCCACCCCCCCACTTTGCTCTCAGAGGTACCCAATTTGATGTCTGTCTTTCAATAATTATTTCAAAACACACACACACATATATACACAAACAATATATATCATTTATAGCAAAAGTAAGATTTTTTTTTTTTTTTTGAGACAGAGCCTCAAGCTATCCCTCTGGGTAGAGTGCCATGGCTTCACAGCTCATAGCAACCTCCAACTCCTGGGCTCAAGCGAGTCTCCTGCCTCCGCCTCCCAAGTAGCTGGGACCACAGGCACCCGCCACAATGCCCAGCCATTTTTTGGTTGCAGCCATTGTTGTTGTTTGGCGGGCCCAGGCTGGGGATTCGAACCCGCCGCCTTAGGTGTACATGGCTGGCGCCTTAGCCGATTGAGCCACAAGTACAGAGCCAAAGCAATGATTTTTAAAAAGAGAAAAGGACTGAACATTTCTAAATCCCAAAATACTAGAATTTTAAGTATAAAAGAAACAGTATCTATTTCAATAAAAAGGAATTACCACTTCACAAGTGGCAAACTCACAAACCGTGCATTCTATCAAAGATTGATAAAACAAAAAAATGAAATAACTTTAAACCACTACAAGTCTAAGAAAACAGGAAACTCAGTAATTTTTCTCAAATTATTTTCTTCTTTTTTGAGAAGCAGTATAGTGTAATGATAAAGAGTTGCAGATCTGAAGCTAGACATTCTGGGTTCAAATCCTAGCTCTTCCATTTACTTGCTATGATCATGGACAAGTTATTAATGCCTGTGTGCTTCACATTTCCTCTTCTGTAAAATGGCACTAGTACTAGTATACTTGCCTCATAGGGACTAGTATGGAGAATAAACATAGTATATCACTAATAAATAATGCCTGCAGCATGCGTACTGGTAACTCCAAAGATGCAAGTGGAGTTTGGCTGTCTCACCCTCACAGAAACAGACATTTCAAACTGCTGCATACTTTGAAGATTCAGTGTTATTATGTATAAAGATATATCATTTCAACAACTAGACCTCTGAAAATAGTAAGGGAGATAAATTAGACTGAGAAAGGATATGATCCTCTCGTTTTTGCATTACAAAGGTACTACCTTTATCTTTTAAGTAAAACCTTGCTATGAAATGCTCTGGTCAAATCAGACACAACATGGGGGTGAGGTTACTAAGAAACTTTCAAACTTCCAGTAGTTTTAACAAATTTAGAAAAACCTTTTTCAGTAATATTGCCATTTCCATTCTTTGGCACTAAAGAACCAGTACCTAGCGCTAAAACATTTGTCATTTGTTCTTTTGTTTGAGACAGAGCCTCAAGCTGTCGCCTGGGTACAGAGCTGTGGCATTACAGCTCACAGCAACCTCCAACTCCTGGGCTCAAGCAAGTCTCCTGCCTCCTCCTCCCAAGCAGCTGGGACTATAGGCGCCTGCTACAACACCTGGCTATTTTTTGGTTGCAGCCATCATTGTTGTTTGGCAGGCTCGGGTTGGATTCCAACCTGCCAGCTCAGATGTATGTGGCTGGCGCCTTAGCCGCTTGAGCCACAGGTGCTGAGCCAACATTTGTCATTTGTTAGAAGCACTTACAGCTAAGTGGTTAATTTTTTTTTCTTTCTTTTTTTAAGAGACAGAGTCTGTTTGTTGCCCTTGGTAGAGTGCTATGGCATCACAGCTCACAGCAACCTTCAGCTCTTGGGCTTAGACAATTCTCTTGCCTCAGACTCCCAAGTAACTGGAACTACAGGCACCCGCCAGAACACCCAGCTATTTTTTTGCTGCATTTGGCTGCAGCCAGGTTCGAACCCGCCACCCTCAGTATATGGGGCCGGCATCCTACTCACTGAGCCACAGGCATGGCCCTAAGTGGTTAATTTTTTAAAGGCATCAGAATGCCTAGTTATAACCCTGGCTCTGCTACTTGCTAGCTGTGTTACCCTTGATAAGTTACTTCTCTGCCTCAGTTTCCTTATCTATAAACTCTGGATAATAACTGCCATCTCACAGGACTATTGGGAAGATTACATGTTAATTCATGGAAAGCTGTTAAAACAGGTCCCAACAAATGATGTTGTTATTAAGACAGCATAAAATGCTTCCCAGTTATTGACATAACTGGCCTAGATAAAAGACCTCACCCAGAAAAGAAAAAAGTCTATTTCCGTTTTTAGTTATTTGTATTGGTACCAGATAAGACATAGTACAAACGCAAAGAAAGATGTACAAGGCTCACATCTTCATGCAATTAACCGATTGCCTAAAGAACTGACCTTGAGCCAGGAAAGAAAATCAGAAGGATAATTACTTGATGGTATCTTTTTTAAAAAGGGGTATCATGCATCTGATAAGGACTTGACTAAATTATTTGCATTATTTTCATTTAATGCCTGTTTCTGTCTTCTATGTAATTTCTAGACTTTCAAACATTTAGTCTCTTCCCAAGTAGTTTTTTAAAACCAGTTTTTTGGCCGGGCATGGTAGCTCACGCCTGTAAACCCAGCACTTGGGAGGCTGAGGCGGGTATATTGCCTGAGCTCACAGGTTCCAGACCAGCCTGAGCCTAAATGAGAGCCCCGGTCTCTAAAAAATAGCTGAGTATTGTGGTGGGTGCCTGTAGTCCCAGCTACTTGGAAGACTGAGGAAACAGAATTGCTTGAGCAGAAAAGTTTGAGGTTACTTTAACAAAAACGTTTTTTAACATTCCAGCCTGAGCAAGAGCAAGACTCCATCTCTACCAAAAAAACCAGAAAAACTATCTAGGCCTTGTGGCAGGTACCTGTAGTCCCAGCTACTCTGAAGACTGAGGCAAGAGGATCGATTGCACCCAAGAGTTTGAGGTTGCTGGCTCAGTGCCTTTGGCTCAAGCAGGTAAGGCACCAGTCACATACATCTGAGCTGGTGGATTCGAATCTAGCCCGGCCTATCAAACAACAACGCTGGCTGCAACCAAAAAATAGCTGGGCGTTGTGGCAGGCGCCTGTAGTCCCAGCTACTTGGGAGGCAGAGGCAGAATTACTTGAGCCCAGAAGTTGGAGGTTGCTGTGAGCTGTGATGCTACAGCACTCTACACAGGGCAACAGTCGAGTAAGTCTTAAAACTAAAAATAAAAAAATCCAGTAACATTAATCATTTAGCTAACCATTACTAAGAGGAAGTACAAATTCTGTTTATCAGGACAGCCATCATCTCAATAATTTTATACCAATTCTTCATAAGCTGATAGCAAGCAAGGATAAACAGTTGTCTTAGCCACAAGAGGATAAATTGGTGTTTCAGTTTGAAGAATTTTAAACCAAGCCAAGAAATTGTATAAAATTTAAATTTTATGACCATTTTTGCACCTTTTTACACTTAACACAATGGAAATGTTCATATTCATTTTTCCTCCAAAGGAAAAACTTCTGATTCATCACTATGTTGCACAGTAGAATAAAAATATGAATTCGGGTACTTAGTCAAGTTTTTAAAGAATGCAAATAACAGACACGATTTTAATTCCAAAATCTGAAGTCATCAACATGATTTTGTAGTACTGTATCTCAGGCTGTACCTAAATATTCATTATTATTCTGATGAAGATAGCCCCCTAGTCAGATTTTTTAAAAAGCCTCTGCCTCACCACAACTTCCTGAGATCTGTAAAGAAACTAAAGTCTTGTGATCAGACTCCATATAGTACTGGCAGTTTTGTAATCGTAGGGAAAAAATAGTGACCGATTCTATGTGTCAATTAGTTGTAGTCTGCTGATCTGATTAGAAGCCTTGACAAATGCTTGGTGGCGATTGCAAATAATTGCCAAGCATATAGGGATGATACAGTAGCCCACGGTTTTGGGATCAGCTCTTGTACAAGAGTAAAGGAACAAAAACATCTGTAAGTAAGGTATCAGAAAAATAATTGTCCACAACCAAAATGGCAGGGAGAGTAACCGAGCTTTCAAAGAATGTGTCCATGTGGTTCCTTCAAGGGGCTCCTCAGGGTGCTGTTGAATGTGTTCCAAGGCCAGCCTGTTGTAAGTCTCATTGATTTCAAATACATAGTAAAATGCTGCTGCACTTGCTAAAAGATACAATCCCACTCCAATCCATCCCATCCGCTGACGGAAGTTCATCATTCTCCATGCTCTGTGCCTTCAAGTTTAAAAAAAATATAGTTAGGGTCTAATAATTGTGACAGTATCTATTCCAAATTGTACTTGCTTTATTTCCAAGAGTTCTAAAACATCCCAGTAACACATTAAAGATTTAAAACAATTAAATTACATTTATTAAGAAATGTAAACAACTTACAGGTTGTTATTTTGGGTAAGTTATGAGCCAGTTAAAAAGCACCATTTCCTACATGTACCGAGTTCTGCTTTGCACGTGAATCCCGCAAAATAAATAAATCATTATGTCCTATTTAAAATGGTCTGCCTTCCGTTTCAAAACTGGAATTAAACTAGTTCCCTACGGGACATTCCCTCTTACCGCTGAAATACTGTCTTCAGACAGGAACACTGGGTTCTAAAAGTGAAGCCAACGTTGGAGCCCCCAAGTTAAGACAGTAACTCTTAAACACTTACAATGGTCCCGAAAATCTTCCTGTTCCCACAGCAAGCGTTAAAGAGTCACTCAGTTCTGAATAATCGGGTGGCTTTGGCATTTCAGAGAAAGCACCATACAAGAAATCCCCTGGGTCACCCGGCTTGGACAGAGATGAACGCCGCCAGCCTGGAGCGCAAGCTAACTGTGATTAAGTACAGCGTGACTGCAGCCGGTCACGCGCCGGCCCAGCCCCGGTCGCCGCTGCCGAGCCCCACTCGGGGTACCCGGCCCGGCCAGGAGACTCCAGAGCCGCCAGGGCCTCCCCGGCCGCCGGCCCCGCCCCCTGCCGCGCTGCAGCGCCCGCGCGGGCGACCAGCTTTGCAAGTGGAGCCGGGCCCCTGCTTCACTGCCCTGTGGCGCCGAGAGCGGCCGCCCAGCAGGGTCCTCCAGCCGAGCCTTCCGGCAAATGTGAGGAGGTCCCGGGTCTCACCTTCCTGTCCCGGGTGGCCAGCCCGCCCGCGGCCCCGGATGCCGCCGCGGTCCGGGCTTCCGGCTGGGGCCGGAAGCGCACGCGGCCCTCCCCGACAGGCCCGTCTCCCGGTGCCGTCCGGGCGCTTCCGGCCGCCGCGCTGCTCTGCCGGTCGGAACCTGCTCCAGCTGGGCCTCGAGTGGGGTTCTTTGACACGGTGGAAGTCAGTCCTGTCGGGTGGACAGCTATCTGGATCTGGCCACCTTGTCGCTCCTCAGCCTTGCCATCTGGTACTCAGCTCGCGACCCTCATAGCCCCAGCACTGCAAGCTGCGGACAGCACCGCAGGGACGACGCAATAGAGCATCAGTCGCCTTGGACCACTGAGTGTCCAGTCAAGCCGAGCGGAGCCGGCCTGGCGCCTCAGCCCCATCAGATGGACTCAGGCACCGAGCACTAGCTGAGGGTGAGGGGGAGCGAGCCCCGCGGGCGGCCCTGCAGGCCCCATGGGCGCTGGGACTGCCGACCTGGGAGAGGGTGAGATGGCTGATTGCCGCAGAGAGCTGCATTGTGGTGGGCCTGGGGCGGGGGGGGGGGGGCCGGGCTGCACGGGCGCCTTGAACATTGGCACTTTTAACCTGACTGTTCTGTCCTGCAGGCTGCTGGACTCGGCACGTTACGAGACACACCAGGGTACCGCGCAGTATTCTGAATTGCGGTGGGCATCTGTGTCCCTAACGAATTAGAACTTAAAATCTATTATTTCGGGCGCCATGACATTAAGACTCTTAGAAGATTGGTGCAGGGGAATGGATATGAACCCTCGAAAAGCGCTGTTGATTGCTGGCATCCCCCAGACCTGCAATGTGGCAGAAATCGAGGAGGCTCTGCGGACTGGTTTAGCTCCTTTAGGGGAGTACAGACTGCTTGGGAGGATGTTCAGAAGGGATGAGAACAGGAATGTAGCCTTAGTAGGACTGACTGAGGAGACTGTGCATGCCCTGGTCCCTAAGGAGATACCAGGGAAAGGGGGTATGTGGAGAGTGATCTTTAAGCCCCCTGAGCCAGATAATGAATTTCTAAGCAGATTAAATGAATTTTTAGAAGCAGAGGGCATTACAGTGGGTGAGATGACCAGAGCTCTAGGGTATGAAAATGACCCTTTTGATCGAGACCAGGGCATGATCCCAGAAATTCGAGCCCCTATGTTGACACAGGCATTAGATGAGGTGCTTCAGCCTGCCCTGCAATACCTGAACTATAAAAAGCTGAGAGTATTCTCAGGTAGGGATCCTCCAGAACCAGAAGAGGAGGAATTTGGACGCTGGATGTTTCATACCACTCAAATGATGAAGGCATGGCAGGTTTCAGATGCAGAGAAAAGAAGGCGGTTGCTAGAGAGCCTTAGAGGCCCAGCATTGGATGTTATTCGTGTCCTCAAAATCAACAATCCCTTAATTACTGTTCTTGAATGCTTGCAGGCTCTTGAGCAAGTATTTGGTGTTATAGACAATCCTAGGGAATTGCAGGTCAAATATCTAACCACTTACCAGAAGGATGAAGAAAAATTGTCTGCTTATGTACTAAGGCTAGAACCCTTGTTACAGAAGCTGGTGCAGAGAGGAACAATTGAGAAAGACCTTATGAATCAGGCTCGATTAGACCAAATCATTGCTGGGGCAGTCTACAGAACAGTTAGAAGACAGCTTGATTTGCCACAGGATGGCCCAGCCCCTGGCTTTTTGCGGTTACTGACACTGATAAAGGATTTGGAGGCAGCTGAGGATGAGGACAAGGCCCTCCTCCAAGCAGGACTAGAAAGGCATATCACCTGAATCTCAGGAAACCAGGAGGGGCTATCAGCCAATGAGTGGTGCATGAAAGTAGAGAAGTCTATACACTCCAGTGATAGATATTAACCAACACCTACTTGTGCTGTCAAGTGACTAATTTTCGTGCAGTTCTCAGTATGTACTCTTCGTCATTTCTGTGCCTATTTAATGTCTCCTAAGTGTGATTTACTAGGAAAGATGTAGGTCTGCACTACTTATCTATTTAAAACTGCTATTTATTTAATCTGTGAATTTTTTATTGTGCAATTTTTTTGTTGTTTTTTGTTTTATCATGCCATATTGTACAAAAGGTTTGTCACTACATATGTGTACTACAAAAGACAGGGAAGGCTTAAGCACACATGCTGACCAGATCTCATGGAGATGTCACCTGGTTTGGTAATAGGTGGAAGTGTATCGTGTAACAGGTGATGGTGTTATGTCAATAGTTTTTAGGTGTACATTGCCCTACATTTATGATAAAGAGCATGAGCAGTGGTTAAGATAATTATTTCTTGTATAAATCAGAAGTGTATTTGTTTTGTGCAATCCGAAGGCAGAATTGAATTCTGAGGTTACGTTTGCAATGACTATCTTTAACCCCAGATTGATGATATATATCATTAAAGTATCTAGTTCTGAATATCATCTTTATGGTTGTAAAATTATAAAATAAAGGAATGTAAAAAAAAAAGAGACTTCTGTTTTGTTTATATTATAGTTCTAAGAAAGATTTAATTTGAACAAAAGTTCCCAAAGCAAAAATCTGAAAACGACTGAACTTATATAGACTTAGTTCCTTGGATCTTTGTTCTTGGTACAGAGAGGATAGAGATCTTTTTCTAAGTGAGACTGCTAAAGGGACCTTCTATTGAAGCAATAAAACGATGGAATGAAACAAATTATATAAATTAGCAAAAGGTCTAAACTCATCAGTGTATTGAATTTGGAGGGAGGAAGGAACATTGCATGGCAAACTAGACTAAAAAGTTTCCCCCGTATGTTCTCATTTAATTTATTTAAAAATCCTGCAGTATAGGAAAACTTAGTTTCATACTTGTGGAAATGGGCTCAGAAACTTTAAAACTTGCCAAGGTGAAACAACTAGTAAATGGCTGGGCCAGGATTCTGTCTTACTGCGAGGCCTGTATTCTTTCCACTGCCAAGAAAGAATAGCAATAATGAGGGTATCTATACCAAACAGCCAGTCAAGGGAAGCAAGGCCAGTGTGGGCCACATTTTGTACATATGCATTGGCGTGTAGTACCGTTGGCCTTAAGCAACAGGAGGGTTAAGGGAGCTAACTCAATGCACAGTCAAATCCACATATGACTTGGTTCCCCCAAATTTTAATAGCCTACTGTTGACTGGAGCCCTTTACAAATATATTTTGTATATGTATTCCTTTCAGAATATAAGCTAGAGAAATGGAAATGCTATTACGAAAATCGGCCAGGCATGATGACACACCTGTAATCCTAGCACTCTGGGAGACTAAGGCAGGTGGATTGGCTGAGCTCACAGGTTCTGAGAACAGCCTGAACAAGAATGAGACTATGTCTAAAAATAGCCAGGCATTGTGGTGGGTACCTATAGTCCCAACTACTGGGGAGGCTGAGTCAAGAGAATCACATGAGCCCAAGAGTTAGAGGGTGCTGTGAGCTATGATGCCATGGCACTCTACTGAGGGCTACAAAATAAGACTGCCTCAAAAAAAAAAAAAAAAGCCAGGAACAGTGGCTCATGTCTTTGATTCTAGCACTTTGGGAGGACATGGCAGAAAGAGCCCAGGAGTTGGAGGCTGCAGTAAGCTATAATCATTTCACTGCTCTCCAGCCTGGGCAATAGCAAAACCCTGTCTCAAAAAAAAAAAAAAAAAAAAAAATTACCAGGAAGAGAAAAAAAAAATGAGGTCAGGCAATTAAGCTCACAAACTCATCCTAGAAAAGGTACTATATACCCATTGCTGAATAGCAGTATAGTCACCTTTGAAGTACTCCCTTGGGAAGCTATCCACTGATGCCAGTGCCTACTCTACCCTTTAAAGCAATTTTAGAATTCTAGAATGGCCATCAGAGCTGTCATTGTAGGAGGTCAGACAGTTAAATTTGAGAACTCACCCTAGAAAAAGTGCTTTGAAGGGTGGACTTAGATGCTGACATCAATGCATTCCCAAGGGGAGTACTCCAAAGGTGACTATAGTGATATTCAGCAGTGAGGTATGTAGCCCTTTTTCTAGGATGAGTTTGTGAACTTAATTGTCAGACCTGGTATATTTTCAATTCATTAAGTGGCAGTGGATCACCATAAAGGTGTTCATCCTTGTCATTTTCATTTAGAAGAGGAGAAAGAGGAAGGTCTTGCTGTCTCCAAAGGGTGGCAGAGGCAGAAGAAAATTCAAACAGAAGTGGACCTGTGCAGTTCAAACCCATGTTTTCCTGGCTTGGCACCTGTAGCATAGTGGTTACGATGCCAGCCACATAATGCTGAGGCTGGTGGGTTCAAACCCAGCCTGGCCTGCTAAACAACAACTGCAACAACAATGACAACAACAAAAATAATAGCCAAGCATTGTGGCCGGTGCCTGTAGTCCCAGCTACTCAGGAGGCTAAGGCAAGAGAATCGCTTAAGCCCCAGTTTGAGGTTGCTGTGAGCTATGATGCCACAGCACTGTACCAAGGGTGACAAAATGAAACTCTGTCAAAAATAAATAAATAAAAAGGCTTGGCGCCCATAGCACAGTGGTTATGGTGACAGCCACATACACCAAGGCTAGTGGTTTTGAACCTGGCCAGGGCCAGCTAAAACAATGACAACTGCAACAACAACAACAACAACATCAAAAAATAGCCAGGTGTTGTGGTGGCACCTATAGTCCCAGCTACTTGGGAGGCTAAGGCAAGAGGATGGCTTGAGCCCAAGAGCTTGAGGTTGCTATGAGCTGTGACACTACAGCACTCTACTGAGGGCAACATAATCAGACTCTGTCTAAAAAAAAAAAAAAAAAAAAGGTTTTCCAAGGATCAATGGTACATATTACTGCAAACTAGTCATCATTAATAGTCGAGAATATGAGAGGCCAAAGACCTAGGGGCAACCAGAAGGGTGGCATGTCCCCCCTCCTGAAAAAAAAGAATAAAAGTGATAGCATGGGCTCGACATCTGTAACCCAGTGGTTATGGTGCCAGCCACATACACTGAGGCTGGCAGGTTCAAATCCGACATGGGCCAGCCAAACAACAATGACAATATCAACAACAAGAAAAATAGCCAGGTATTGTGGCAGGCGCCTGTAGTCCCAGCTGCTCGGTAGGCTGAGGCAAGAGAATCGCTTAATCCCAAGAGTTTGAGGTTGCTGTGAGCTGTGATACTACATCACTCTACCAAAGGCAACATAATGAGACTCTGTCTCAAAAAAAAGGCTCAGTGTCTGTGGCTCAAGTGGCTAAGGCGCCAGCCACATATTACCTGAGCTGGCTGGCGGGTTTGAATCCAGCCCGGGCCCACCAAAAAACAATGACGACTGCAACCAAAAAATAGCCAGGCATTGTGACAGGCGCCTCTAGTCCCAGCTACTTGAGAGGCTGAGGCAAGAGAACCACTTAAGCCCAGGAGTTGGAGGTTGCTGTAAGCTGTGATGCCACAGCACCCTACCCAGGGTGATAGCTTGAGGCTCTGTCTCAAAAAAAAAATAAAAAAATAAAAAGTGATGGCATAAAGAAAGTTTGAAAATTGCTGAAAGGTGTCACGAAGTCTTTAATAAAAGTATGCAAAAGATGGCTTGGTGCCCATAACACAATTGTTAGAGTGCCAGCCACACGCACCGAGGCTGGTGGTTTCAATCCCAGCCTGGGCCAGCTAAACAATGACAACTGCAACAAAAAAATAGGCAGGCATTGTGGAAGGCACCTGTAGTCCCAGCTACTTAGAAGGCTGAGGCAAGAGAATCACTTAAACCCAAGAGTTTGAGGTTGCTGTGAGCTGCGAGGCCACAGCACTCTACCCAGGACAACATAGTGAGACTCTGTTTAAAAAAAAAAAAAAAAGTATCCCAAAGCAGCTCGGAACCTTTGGCTCAGCAGCTAGGGTGCTGGCCACATGCACCAGGGCTGGCATTGGGTTTGAACCTGACCAGGGTCTGCCAAACAACAATGGCAACTACAACAAAAAAATAACCAGGCTTTGTAGTGGACACCAGTAGTCCCAGCTACTTGGGAGACAGAGGCAAGAGAATCGCTTAATCCCAAGAGTTTGAGGTTGCTGTGAGCTGTGACGGCCTGGGACTCTACCCAGGGTGTCAGCTGGAGACTCTGTCTCAAAAAAAAGGGGGGGGGGGAAGTACCCAAAAGAAGCAAATTTGGGATGTACACCTTTAGTTTTAAATTTAAAAACCTAGTCTGGTGTTTCTATTGTGACTACATGTCTTGATTTCATCCTTTATAAGTTTACGTAAGTTTTCCCACTGTAGAAAGCTAAATGTTGACTAAGCGTGGTGGCTGACACCTTAGGCGGGTGGATTGCCTGAGCTCACGGGTTCGAGACCAGCCTGAGCCAGAGCAAGACCTGGTCTCTAAAAAATAGCCATGCATTGTGGTGGCACCTGTAATCCCAGCTCCTTGGGAGGCTGAAGCAAGAGAATCGCTCGAGCCCATGAATTTGAGGTTGCTGTGAGCTGTGACACTGTGGCAGGAAGGCGAGCCGGAATGGTGAGAAAGAGTACCTAAATACGGCTCGGCGCCTGTGGCTCAATTGGCTAAGGCGCCAGCCATGTACACCTAAGGTGGCGGGTTCAAATCCCCAGCCCGGCCCGCCAAACAACAATGATGGCTGCAACTAAAAAAAAATGGCCAGGCATTGTGGCAGGCGCCTGTGGTCCCAGCTACTTGGGAGGCTGAGGCAGGAGACTTGCTTGAGCCCAGGAGTTGGAGGTTGCTATGAGCTGAGATGCCATGGCACTCTACCCAGGGGGATAGCTTAAAGCTTCGTCTCAAAAAAAAAAAAAAAAAGAGTACCTAAATACCATGTTTATAAGAGGGAGGGCTTTATTTCAGTTGACAGAGCAAACAGCTTAGACGAATTCAAAATGGCCATGCTCCCGGAATGGCATGATCTTTCTCTCTTCATCTCCAGTCAAAAGTTCCAACCTACAGGTACCTTTCACATAGGTCAGTTTATATCACACGGGAGAAGCTGTTCCAGCCCCCATAGAACTCCGGATTTCACAGAAGTGGAAATTTCCAGGTTCTAGGCAGTTAAACCTACAAATTCCTAAAAGGTAAGTCACCATGGAGAGGACCCTGCAGGTGTATCCTTGGGGTCTCCTCGAGAAGACTTCTGTTCTCCTAGACCTCACCCTTCCCAGGTGTACTCTCTCAACTCCGTGGCACTCTACCAAGGGCAACAAAGTGAGACTCTATCTCAAAAAAAAGAAAGAAAGAAAGAAAGCTAAATGCTAGATGACATATAGACTCTGAAGAAGTTAGACTCTAAAGGTGTAATTCTTATCTTGTTTATATTATACATTTATTTAGAGTGTACAAGGCTCTGTGACACAGGCCACTCACTTGCCACCTCAGTAGTGGGAAGCAGTATTACCTGATTTGCTGGTAAGCAAAAGTGTGTGCACCCAGAGATGTTAATAAACACTGTAACTCAGGCGGCGCCTGTGGCTCAGTGGGTAAGGTGTCGGCCCCAAATACCGAGGGTGGCGGGTTCAAGCCTGACCCCGGCCAATAAAATAAAATAAACATTGCATCTCTCTTATATGTGAGGCACTGAGCTAAGGATTTAAGACTATATAATTAGTGTGGAGCCTGTGGCTCAGGGGGTAGGGTGCCGACCCCATACCGAGGGTGGTGGGTTCAAACCTGGTCCCGGCCAAAGCCCAGGAGTCGGAGGTTGCTGTGAGCTGTCATCTACCGAGGGTGATAAAGTGAGACTCTGTCTCTAAAAAACAAACAAACAAACAAAAACTACCCCTAGGTTCCAAACAGGTACAGAAAAAAGGTAAAAATCTTTTTAGCTACCACTAGCTACTGAAAGCACATACAGTAAGAATAAGGTGGAATCTGTCAGGCTAGGGCAGACATGACCCAGCTGGTCTGGTCAGTTTAGGTCTTTCTGACCTTCACCCCCTGTCTCCCATTCTTACTGTTTTGTAAATTTAACTCCCACCCTAAAGATGCCTATAATCCGATAGGTGGCCAAGGCAGATGGATTGTCTGAGCTCACAGGTTCGAGACCAACCTGAGCATGAGCGAGACCCCCGTCTCTAAAAAATAGCTGGGCAGGTTCGGCTCCTGTAGCTCAGTGGCTAGGGTGCCAGCCACATAGACCAGAGCTGGTGGGTTCAACCCAGCCCAGGCTTGCCAAACAACAACGACAACTGCAGCCAAAAAATAGCCAGGTATTGTGGCGGGCACTTGTAGTCCCAGCTACTTGGGAGGCTGAGGCAAGAGTGTAGCAGGAAACCTACACAGACACAAGTCTCAGGCACCAGTTGGTTAGAGGAAGCAGCTTTATTTCTCCAGCCGGGGGGTACTCAGAAGACTAGTGTCTCAAAAACCGAAAACCGAGCCTCTTGCCTGTCTTCTATCCACTTTTCAGGGCTAGAGTGCATGTGAGGGTCATAAAACTGGGTGAGGGATGACATGATCCAAAGGTCCCAGGACTCAAGGGGAAAGTCAGATTCGCTGGCACCCTTGAGATTGGTTGGGCTACCTGTCCTCAAAGACAATGGAGGCCTAAGGAAGTTACAAGGCTACAGTCTAGGCCCTGCACATGTCAAGGGAGGAGCATACAGATAGCAGAGACATCTGTGGCCTGGCCACTACACAGGGTGGCTAGGACAGATATTTAGTTCTGCTTTTTTTATTCTCATGCCTCACTTTCAGTTGTGCTGTTTGTTAAATAATTGCCTCAGAAAGCCCCTTCCCCCAAAAGCCCCTTTCTACTCTTAAAGTTACAACTCCTCCCCAAGCACAGGGAGTGGCCCCCTTACCTCTCCACCGTGGAAAATGACTCTTCCCCCCCTCCCCGCAGCAATAACTCCTTATTGGTTACCCCACCATCCCATTACCATTCTGAAACTTCCCTATATAAGGGTAGGTTTCTCCCTCCCTCTGTCTCTCCCCTTCTCCCTGCCTTTGTCCTCTGCTCGCTCTCTCTTCTCTTCCCCACTCCTTATCTATCTCCCCTCTTTTCTCTTCTCTTTTCTCCTCTCCTTGGTGCTGCTCTGTAGCCTCCTCCCCCGACCAATAAAGACCTTTCCTATAAGTCTTGGTGGTCTGTGAGATCTCTGTCGGTTGAGTGCATTTCTTTCATTATTTCTTTTTCTTTTCTTTCTTTCTTTCTTTTGAGACAGAGTCTCACTATGTTGCCCTCGGTTCACAGGAACCCCAAATTCTTGGGCTTAAGTGATTCTCTTGCCTCAACCTCCCGAGTAGCTGGGACTACAGGGGCCTGCCACAACACCCAGCTATTTCTTTGTTGCAGTTGTCATCGTTGTTTAGCAGGCCCAGGCCAGGTTCAGACCTGCCATCCCTGGTGTATGTGGCTGGCACCCTAACCACTGTGCTACAGGCATCACAGAACCATCACAGACAATTTATTTTTATTTTTATTTTTTTTGAGACAGAGCCTCAAGCTATCCCCCTGGTAGAGTGCCATGGCATCACAGCGCATAGCAACCTCCAACTCCTGGGCTCAAGCGAGTCTCCTACCTCCGCCTCCCAAGTAGCTGGGACCACAGGCGCCCGCTACAACGCCCGGCCATTTTTTGGTTGCAGCCATTATTGTTGTTTGGCGGGCCTGGGCTGGGGA